>VZSF01006722.1:1366-99753 GCA_013398295.1 Chionis minor | reverse complement strand
TCCGCTCCCGCCCGGGGCCGGGGGGGGGGGCCGCAGTGAGTGCCGGTACGTCCCGGGCGGAAGGAGAACGGGAGTTGCGGCCTGCTCCGCGCTGTTCCCTTCCGCTGAGGAAGTAGTGCCCCCGCGGCGGCAGCACGGCGGGGCCGGCGAGGCCCGTCCCCTGTGTCTTGGCGGGTCGCCGGCTGAGCCGTGTGGGGCCGCGGCCCTCCGTGCCCTCGGTGGGGCGGGCTGAGGTGTTGCAGCCTCCCGGCCTGGGAGGAGCGCTCGGCGAGGGGGGGCGCTACGGAGCTATTGGCGGGGGTGGGTGTCTCTCAGAGCTCAATTAACCCCTGCGGAATTTGAGCTTTCTGGGGTTCATTTGTCAAACTGCGGTACTCGGAAGGTGCCGGGGAGATTTTTGAACGCTTCGTGTCGACACTTAATCTCTGGAGTTCGGTCCGGTTCCCTCTGAGTTGCTGCTTGGGTTTCAGGGGATGAGTGAGTCTTCCCTAAACTCGGGCCTGAAAAGACGCTGTAGAGACCAATCACTGAAAATAAAAAATAGAAAATAAAAAATAGAAAATAAAAAATAGAAAATAAAAAATAGAAAATAAAAAATAGAAAATAAAAAATAGAAAATAAATCATCTTCTGGTAAACACCCGAAACAAACCTCACATGCAGAGTTGCTGTGGGACTCATTAGCATTGGTGAGCTATAGCTAGTCCATTTCCAGTAAGCTGCAACCCTTCGTGGAAGAAGCCCTCTTTGCAGGAAAGGTCCTTCCCTCCAATGGCAGCTCAGTGGGGACGGAGAGGAGGGCGATGTGGAGAAAAGCCAAAGGGATCTATTTGTGTTCTTCATACTTTTTCAGTTGGTTTTACTCCCAGTTGGTGCTGGGAGTATTATTTAAAATCGCCTCAAGCGTTTTTTTTCTCTGAATGCTAAATACAAAACACCTCAGCAGCTGAAAAAGGTTGTGGAAAAAATTTGTGTACTGTACTGAGTGATGTCTGCTAAGCTGTCCTGTGTTTATTTATAAGCATTGTAAGCATCTTAACAACATGAAAAAAATCATCATTAAGTTTTTTGCGTTTTTGTTGTTGTTCTTGGAACTGTTAAAGGAACTTTTCAGTTGTACTTTCTTAAAAGTATGTGCCCAAATGAATCAAAGCTGTGAGCTGTGGCAAGATGTTCTGCATGCTGCACTTGTTCATAGCAGTGAGTTACAAATAACTTTCCACTGAGAAGTGTTTGCTTTTTATTGCACAGCATTGAAGAAGCCTGTTATGTTTATAGTGGTAGCACAGTGCTTCATAGAAAAATGTAGTCTTGGTGCCACAAGCTGTCATTATCTTACAAAGGCTGAACACTCTGTCTGATCTTCGTGCCCTTCAAAGGGCTTTTGGAGCAAGAGCCGTGTGATAGATTCCTCCCCTTCCAAGGAAGAGGTTATCCCCCTGCCTGTAAAGTTTGGAAAGAAAAAAAAAGTATTCCAGAGATGCTGTGGTATTCAACAGCACAGTTTGTGCAAGGGGTGATGTACAGGGCCTAGGAACAAGAGAGCTCAGGAACAGCGGTCCTTGGAGATACGGAGAGCAGGTACAAGAAGGATAATGATTGCAGTCACTCTCCAGGTGTCTTCATATATGTACATGTATGTGGGACATGTGGCTTCTTGTCACTTGTTGTGAGTAGCAACAGCAAGCCGATGAGGAGAGCAATCTCCCTCTTCAGATGGCAGTTTCATGCTTTTCCTTTTTCTCCTCTCATAGAGCCAGTTTTCCCAAAGTTCTGTTGTCCACTGTGATGTAACTTCGTCAATAGGAACAACTGCCTGCTTGGGCAAAGCAAACAAGCCTCTGCGACATAGTGTTTGTTTCTAGTGCTCAGCCCCAGGACTGTTACCTAGAAAGATAATTTCCTGATTTGTTTCTTTAAATTCAGAGTCAATGCAGCAGCTTCCTCCAGATCAAAGTCTGAGCTGTTGAATTTTACATCCTTTTCCAGGTTGCCCCTCTTGCCCCTCATCACTAGCCCGACAAGTGTTAGGTTTAGAGTTGCTCTATACTTGTGGAAGTCGGACAAAATGAAAAGTTAAACAAACAGGTCCATGTGGGAATACAATTTACGGAGAGAAATCAAGTCCTGTCATTTGTAAAGCAGAGAATCTGTGCTGTTTCAGATATTTCAGCTGATAATTGTAGCTACTGTATGGATAGGAGCGTCTTGGCAACAGCCTGTGTGCCGGTTATTACCCACACCACATGCTTCTGCAGGAATGCCAAAGATGACACGATCTGAGTGAGCAAGTGGCATGCTGTGTGTTTTGCCAGGGAGCAACGCACCTACCTATTTAATTTTCAAATGCCTCAGGAAATACGGAAGTAAGAGTTTTATTTGCAAGCACTTGATAGCCATTTGCAGCCAAGAGAGCAAGACTAATCTTTTCTCCCCCTGTTTAAGTGGAATTGGAGGGTTCTTTTCAGTATCTTGCACCAGCCAGCTTTTAGGTGACTCCTGTCTGTGGGATCTCTTGATAATAAAGATCAGCTGAAGCAGCAGAACCTGGTCTAAACAAGTGGCAGGATTACAGTAGATTAGAAGGACCTTTAGCTCTTTAACAGGTTTCAAGTGTGTTTGGGCAAAAAAGGGTGGAGAGTAGCCAAAGTGGGTTTTTTATTTTTTTTTTCCTCAAAGGAAAGAGCTACTCTGTGAGCTATGCCAGCTGGACTTTAGTTTTATTCTTTCTTTATAAGCTTCCAGTTCAGGTTTTGTAAATCTGCTTTATTTACTGAGTTGTAGTAGGTGCAGCTGATCAGATTACAGCCATAAAACTGACTTTATAGGAGAAGGGACAGCTCTGTTTTTGCTTAAAGTACTCCCTAGTTTTTTGGTGTTTTTTTTAACATACCAGCAGACTTAGAGATACAGTGAAATCTGTAGACCTGTCCTGATTTTTCACTAGGACATACATCAAACAGCTGTATAAGTGGTGCTTTTATTACACAACTCGGACAACAGTCTCTTTGGTTTATCTTTCACTAAACTGAAGACGTTTTCCTATTGGATTCAGACTTCCATAAGCCCACCTTCATTTGAGATGCTTGTTTTACGGAGTTGGATAGAACGGTGGTAATCAGTAGTACACTCTGTAGCTGATGGCAATCTCTAGGTAAGCCTGCATGTGAGGAACCTCTAGACTAGAGAGAGTGTTACCAACTTCAAAAGTCATAGTCTGAAGTCTCTACACTATGGTTACTTTTACTGGCATAATTTGAAAGGCATGCTGAGCAAGTAAAGCAGATAAGGTAACTGTTAGCATGAAAGTTTGAGGGAGGACGTGTTTGCTTATTCGCTGCTGTTTCAGAGGTCCTTGGAGGGCGATAGCTTTCTGTTCAGCTGTACAACCACAAGACTTAGAGCAGGAATCAGATCTATTCTATATTTAGCTTGAAGGAGAGGTGTTTCTTGTTCCTGCAGAAAACCTTGGTGCATCAAAAATCTTCTGAGCTTTTTTGTGTTTTAATTTTCTCTCCTGCCTTCCCCTTTCAAGGAAAGGCAGTGCAAGTGGTGTTGGTCAATGCCTTGTGCGCAGTCAGATTTTATAGCAGGTGCATGCACTTTTGTAGCCCCCTGAGGATCCATCCCTCCAGAGTACTGAAATTGCTGAATCCTGAATTTTATCTGAATCACAGCGAGGTACTTTGTAATTCGCAAGTGTAAGATCATTGAGATTTTAAAAACTCAACTTTGTTGGCATCTTGACGCAGGATGAAAGTCACAGCCAAGTATTTACAGTTCTCGCTCAAATGTGTTATTGCACGGGGCAGTGGAAGGGATCTCGCTATCTTCCCAGGAACTGAGCACAGACTGCGAATAGATTACTAAGTCCGCTTTATTCCTGCTGTGGATGTTAATTTATGAATCTTGTGAGGTTTGGTTGTCCCTTGCTATTTGTCTTACATTTGTAAATTTTCATTGTCAGTAGTAGACGATCAGATATATTGGCAATGATGGGGAATGGATTTTGCAGTGGAGCTCACAGATAAGTGTTTTCATTTGTTTGAAGTGAAAACAGAATTAGCAGAGTTTGCATTACATCTGTGAATTCTAGGGGGGAGAAAGAACACGCTGAATTTAGAAAGCCTGCCTAGCCTATTAAGATAGCAGAAGGTAGGTTAGGCCAAAGCTTCCACTGTGAAATTCAATAAATAATTTTCTGCAAAAATGGAAATGATTGCTGGTTTATAAAGTCTTTGTTTCAAAAACATTAAGTGATTTTTGTGTGTTCTAGCACACGAGTAAATACTTCTAGAAATAAGCTGTGTGGTGTGGTGGTCTGGGCTGGGATGTGAGATCTCTGGAGGTTTTTTCCTCCAGTAGTATTGAGTACAAGGAAAAATTTGATGGCGTTTTTGTCAGCTTTGACATGGAATGTCTGTACTGTGTTTTTTAATGCAACTTCACTAAATTCTTAATTACATGATGACAAAATGGTTCAGTAGACTGCTTTCTGAAAAATAGTGACTGAAAGGTAAAATAGGAATTCTGTGTCAAAGAAATTGAAGACAATTAAAACTTTATTATAATGCTATATAAATGCACAGGGGGCCACCATCATAATTGCTATATACTGTTCTTGTTGTCTTAGTCTGGAAAAGGATATAGTAGAACTGGAGAAGATTCTGGGGAAAAAAAATCATGTGAGGAAGATGCAGAATAAGCTGTGCGTGCTCACCTTGGAAGAGAGATCGTTCAAAGAAATATCTGTAAGATCAGGAGTGAGGCTGAAAAAGTGAATAGGCAGCATTTGCTTGGTCTTGCTATTGCTAGATAACCTTTGATATTGAAGAGTGTAAAAGTACAGAGAGTTAAAAAAAAAAAATCAGGTCTTGATTATTAACAATGTTGGTTTGAATGCAGCCTCTTATTTAGGGAGACTTATTCCTCCAAATCAGGGAGCTGGGTGGGAGTTCCAGTGTTTGCTCTATTTTTTATATTATTCCCTAAAACATCCCTTGCTTGTTGTTTAAGAAGCAGCACACAGGATGCATGGGTTTTTCATCTGACCCAATGTGGTATTTATTTTATAATGTGTGGCCTTCACTGCTAATTTTTACACAAATAAAAGACAATTCTAGTGTATGGTTCCAGCTTTAAGGAGAAATCTAAAATGTATGCATTATCAGTTGTCTTGCAGGGCTTCAATTATTCATTGAGCACTGGAATTTAGCTAGCGTTATTACATTTACATTTACAGAGAGGAATTCACTAGGAGTATAGGATAACTTGAGGTATTTTGGTGTAGTAGCGAGACAGTGCTGCAGTTTTCTGGGAAATTACTTGTACTGGCAGGAGGATCTTGAGAACTGGAAGAAACAAAATTTTTAAACTGAATAGCTATCATCATATTTGCAAATTTTCTTGTAATCTTCTGTCCGCTTTACAGATCAAAGTACTGAGAAACATGAAGGAGCGGGTACTTCTGGGATTACTGATCAGGAAAAGGAATTGTCAAGCAGTGCATTACAAGCTTTTCTGGTAAGACAAAGCCAAGCTCCGAGACTTCTAATTTACCACATAACTGCTAAATGGGCTTATATAATTATTTTTCCTGTTTTCTTAGCAGTTGCCAACCTGTTAGTGGGATTATTATATTAAAAGTAGCACTAGTTGTGTTGTAAAGCCAGCACATGCATTTTCTGTCTGCTGTGATGTGGGAAGACTGAAGGGGATACTTGAATGAAGTGCACAAAAGCACATTTAATTTTGATTCTCACAACTTTGTAGCCTTAAAAGCTGTGTGATGAGCTAATTAGGAGAAGCAGGCTGCTATTCTGTATCAGCATGATCTCTCTGAAGAATTAATAGCTTCAAACTAAAAATGTGTGAAAGGGTTTAAAGGAACCACGTGTATGTAAAAAACAGCAACCAAACACACCTTTTTTTTTTTTTTAGCATCTTGCTGTATTCTTTCACAAAAAGCATTGTATTCTGTTCTGTCACTTTACATTAAAACATATTCTTCAACTCAACACCTACAGGCAGTATTTACTGCCTGTTTTGTATTTCTTGGAAGATTTTTTTTTTGTGTGTGCGTTAAAATTTAGGTACCAAGTCTTTCAATTTACTTCTTTCTTTGTATTGTGTCCTAATTTTATTTAGTGTAGCAAGTCACAGAAAGTATAATTGATTTTCCTTTCAATTGTTGTATCTCTATCTCTACAATTCCTTGCATAATTCAGTTTTGGATATGTTAAATAGATCAGGGGAGGATTTTAAGTATTGTCTTTTGACATTCCTGCTTCTATGTTTCACTCATTACTTTTATTTTTCCTGGAATGTTATTACATGAAGTGCATGTGGTTGGTCCTTAAACTGACTACAGCTGATGTTGTTCACTGATGTCTTCTTGAGTGTTTTCTAGCTCAATTACTCTTTAAAGTAATATTTTGCTCATTGGCATTTGGTCCCGACAACTGAAGACACATGAAAGGGTCATCTGTTTTCCACCTTGCCCACAGACTGGCAGATCAAAAGTATTTTAGGCATGTAGGTCACTTCATCTTTGGTTTTATACTGGTCCGGTGTATCTTGTTTATCTAATGACTTTTTTTCTTGCTTTAAGAACTCCCTAAGTTCGTGGATTTGGGAGGTGGTGACAGATGTGAGCAGAATTAATTGGTGCCATGTTTGCCAATTTTGCTTGTTATTGAGTTGCTGTAAATAGCTTTGTGGACTGCCTTGCACGCTGCATTATCATATTGCACTTCCAGTTTCAGTCTTGATAGAATTACTATAAAATTGTATATTATATTCTAGGTCCTGTTTAGTGGAGTGAAGTAAAGGACTGTTAGCTGAGAAAAAGCATCACAAAATAAGCCAAGTGTTTAAGAGTTCAAGATTTTTAGTCCAACTGTGGTTACAAGTCTTGTTGCTGTGATCTGAAAGCTACTGCTGTGGAAGAGAAGCTCTGAGTTTAAACACATGAAGAAAAATCACTTGGAGATGAACTGTCTCAAAGAGCATGCCAGCGGTTGAGTTGCAAGTCCCTATGTTTATGCACATGATCACTAGGAAATCCATGCTGTTGATACTTAGAGTTGTGGAAATACTGCATGTCGATGTGCTGCTACATCTCTGTAAATTGTGTAACTGTGCTTTCACAGGAGACTGAAGGAACTGGGATGGTTCTGTTGAGAGTAGCTGCAGAATGACAACTTCCTCGGGAAGAGCAGAAGGACCGCAGAGCCTTTCTCTGTTGTAATTCTTCCCTTAATAGAGGAAGTTAGGCTGGAGCCCAGGAGAAGCTCCATGGAACAGCATTTAAAAAGGAGGAGGAAGTGGAGAGTGGTCGTGGTACTCAAGAGCATAGCTTTTGGTTGTGAAGCGTTGACAGAGATGGAGATGAATCTACTTACCTGACTGTCCAGATTGGAAGTAACCCTGATACAGAAGAGGTGAAGGTGATTATTCCAGTATAGGAATTGAACAGCAGGGAGTGAAGGATCGTTTAGGCTTAATATAGTTGAAAGAGTCTAGAGTCCTCTCTCATTCCTCGATGCCACTAAATTCCCCCTGCACAAATATAGAAAAGACTAAAACTGAAAGCAGAAAGAGCTAGTCATTGCCTATTCCTGAGGTCTTGATTAAATCACACCTCAGAGGAGCATCATGCTTGGGTCTTAGTTTCTGTTTAGGCATGCCTAGATGACCGAATGCTTCATTCAAAAGCTGAAAGTCCTAAATATATTATATAAACCTGTACTGGGAGAGTGACACACTCTTTTTCCAGCTTTTTTTAAGCTGACTTCCACAGACTAAATTGTAACTTACAGTCTTTCCAGATGAAGTGAAGAATGAACATAAAGTGACGGGCTGGGACTTCAGTAACTGCAGCCACTCAGTGTACATGGGATGGGGAAAGATTTTGAAAACTGAGGAAATGAAGACTCTTGAAACTCAAAATGATACGATGAAGAGAAATCAGAATAACACTTTTCATGGAACCATCTGTTTATAATAGTCCATTTGTCCTTCCTCCACAAAATTATTTTTGAAGTTTAGACCTCAACTTCTAGGCTTACTTCTCATATGTATTAATCTGCATAAATAATGAAGTATGTGTGTAGATGTTTAGTTTGCTTCACTTGCTGTTGATAAAGGAAATACTACTTTTCTCTCTAAATTTACAGAGGATACTTTCATTAAAACTTAGTAGCCTGCTAGTTTAAACTTTGTCTCTTCTAATGCGTGTTTCTGGTATGTGTGCAATTTCCAGGCTGGAAACTATGATACTTGTTTACAACACCTAAATACCCTTCAAGACATAAACAAAGATGACTACAAAATAACTTTGAATACCGCTGTTGCGGAGTTCTGTAAAAGTAACCAGACAACAACGGACAGTTTGAGACAAACCCTCAACCAGCTGAAGAACCAGGTAACGCAAACATATTGAGATGGTACTTGATTTTGAGTACTGTTAATGGTGGTGACATCCTCTAGTGAAATAGGGATAAAACTTCTGCCCCTTGTTCCTTAGGTTTAATAAAGGAATAAGAAAATAACGTTATTTTTAAACCTCTGAGTCTGTTTAGTCATTTAGGACGCCGGTTTTATAGTTCTTGTTAGCTAAAAACTATAGTTATTGTTGAAATTGATCTGAAGCTGAAACATCTCAGAGATTATAACTGTAGAAAGACCTGCTATGTTCTTTCAATAGCAAGTTCCTTAACCTGCAATAGTTTGTGAAAAAGAAGTGAAAATGTTACTTTACTACTCAATTGACAGCTTTCTCTTTAATTGTAAGTTTTTTGCTGGATTTATGTGGAGCAGCAATAAAGTTTATTAGCTTATGACTCTTTATGACCTATCTTTAGACAGATTAATATCTTTGGATTGTGGGGTTTTTTAATATTTGACGCTTTTTAAAATCTTAGGTATTGAAAGTTTAATGAAATGAGTGGGTTTTTTTCAGGTTCACTCTGTTGTTGAAGAAATGGATGGTTTAGATGATGTTGAAAATAGTATGCTGTACTACAATCAAGCTGTTATTTTGTATCATCTGCGTCAGTATACTGAAGCCATATCAGTTGGGGAGAAGCTGTACCAGTTTATAGAGCCTTTCGGTAGGTAGACAGAGGAGTTTTGTTCAAGGAATAACTATAGAAAGATCATTCAGTCTCCCCCGCTTTCAGAAAAAGGATTTGTAATTTGTTTAATACGATTCTAAAAAAGAAGGTAGGTTTCATAATGAAGAATATGCTTTACTTATATGAAGGACAACAATTGAATTGGGGGGGAAGGTGCTTCAGAAACATTTAGCAGACAAGTTTAATGAAACTGAGATGGATTTTTCACAACTTTAAAAGGTGATTATGTAAATAATGTACAAGTTAATTGAATGATTTAAAATCTAGTATTTTGAGTCGTCATACAACTTCATGGGTGAGTGTGTATCTGTCAGGGCACTCACATTTTTAAATACCTGCATTAGGTCATGCGTAACTGTATGTGCTCATATCTGAGTATAAAGTCTCCAGTTTTTATGAGCTATGGCACACTGTGCAGTGGAATTGCCCTACTTGTATGAAATAATAATCCTCGTTGAATTTTAGAGGAGACAAGGCTGAAAGATGTGTGTGTGTGTGTCTCAATAAATTAAGTAAATGCTACCGTGTTTCTCCTTCAGTTCCTCCCAGTTTTCAGTATGCCTATTTGGGACTTACTCTGCGAAGCCAGCCAAGCAGAGATGTGTTTGTGTAGAATCCTTTCAAGTTCTGTGGGTTTCTACATATGCATATGGCTCCATCTGTCTATTTAAACACTGGATCTTTGGTACTGACCTGTTCTCAAACCAATTCTCAAAGACCACTTGAGAATTGAGACCAATTCTCAAAATCTATAAACATGAAATACACGTTAAGTTGTCTTTAGTCTACGCTTTTATGCTGGCACCATTTGAATAAATTACCTTTTTTTCCAGCATATATACCACATTGTGTAGATGTCTGCATTTTTTTCTTATGTAATATGTTGGGTTTTTCTCATAATGTTGCATAGAGGCGTTTTATAGTTTTTTTTTCTTTAGTCATGTTTGGAAGGATTGGTATTGGAGCTGTAAAGTAATTTTTAATTCTTTGCTTTATACAGAAGAGAAGTTTGCCCAGGCTGTGTGCTTCTTGCTTGTGGACTTGTACCTGCTAACTTACCAAGCTGAGAAAGCCTTGCATCTGCTTGCTGTTCTGGAAAAAATGATTTCACAGGGCAACAATAACAGCAAGAATGGAAAAAATGAGGTAAACTTAAAATCATATGAATGCAGCTAAGTCTTTCCTAAAAGTATGGTTTAACTCAATCCAAAATTACTGTTTTAAAATACTTCTGAATTATGAAACTGTTAGATCACCTGTGACTTCAGACAGCACCTTATAAGTGTTAGTAACTGAGTTAATTGTATACAGCAGCTATTTATTCCCTCTCTTTCACCCTTTTCTCCTACTCCTGAGGAGCTAAGAAGTGTTTCTTAAGTCTGAGACTTGCACTGGAAAGACAGTTGTCTTCACGGTCAAATATACAAATATATCCCTTGCTTGTCTTGGATTATGACCATGAGACCCTCATTTTGAAAGGGAAGTCGATGTCAGAGAGGAATTGCAATTGCATACCATAGTATGGGAAATCAAGCCACTTTCTTACATAGTATCTGAAAGCATGAGATGTGCTTTCAGATGAAATCTTTTTTGTGTCTTTTGCAAAAGTCAGTAGAATGAGTAGTGGCTTGGAAGTGAAAAGAGGTCACTTTTGTCTTTTCCTGTAGATGGAATGTGACATTTAAGATAAAACGTTTTATCTTTAAGTATATAGTAATTCTACTGAAGAAAATATTAAAGAGAGATTCTAGAATGTGCATATCATCCTTCCGGGTGAGAGAATTCTTAAAATACCTCAACTGCGGAGCAACATAGTCTAACGCTAATGTCAATATAGAATTCTGGTCTTCATAGGCTGGTGTCATTGTTCATGGATTTTGACTGTTAAGGTCAAGTTACAGTATTTGGTGGGATCTGTATTTTTGGACTATTAAATACTTATTTTTCTTCTTCATGTGAGACTGATAAAAATATCTTATGAAAGAATCTGTAAACTGAATTTAAAAGATGACTAATAGTAATGCTTCCTTTTTTTTTTTGTTGGACACTCAGTCAGGTAATAATACAAATAAAGATTCCTCAAATCAAAAAGCTGAAAGTGGAGCTTTAATAGAAGTTGCTAAATCTAAGATACATCAGGTAGGTGTCTGCATGTTATTTGTTCAAGTTCAATTTTTTCTTAAAACTGAGTGCCATCTGCTCAAATCTAGTTCAGCATGAATTGTGATACTCTGTCTCTCCTTGCATTTCATGTTGTAAAACCAAAGAATGAATTTATCTAACTCTTTCTTTTTGTAAGATCCATGTACAGGAAAAACTGACCTAATACAAAAACCTATTTCAGTCCCTGCAGTTTATCATAACTTTTTTAAATGGCAGTTAGCTGAACTGACTTTGTCTGTTAGACCTCCAACGGTCTAAACCAGCTGAGGTTTTATTTCGCTGTGCTGTTCTGTGGGAAAATATGTGAAGAAACAAAATGCTTCTCTGTTACCATGCACTTACTGTTGTCTTCCATTTAGTAGGTAAACATGTGGAATTAAGAAGTTAGGTTATTTTAATGAGTTTGTCGTTTTAAGTGCTAGTATCTGTGTTTGGATATAGAGTAGCTGTTGACCATTGAACAAAATGTGCTTCTGTTTACCGTAAATATGGTGACTATAAACTTGTGGATGAAAGTCTGAATAGAATTTCTTCTTTAAGAAGACTTTTTTTAACAGCTTCTTACTACCTATTTATAAGATTTATACAAAATATTCTGTAATAAATCTCTAGATACGGTTTGTCTTGCAATCATGCACAGGTTATTGGTTTTTATTTAACAGATGTAATTTTTTAACAGTATAAGGTGAGAGCCTATATCCAGATGAAGTCGCTAAAAGCATGCAAAAGGGAGATCAAGTCTGTTATGAATACAGCTGGGAATGTAAGTGTTCTTTAGGCTATTGTTTTTCTAATCTAGATCTGTTCTCTTAAAACTGAATTTGCTAACAACTTACTTTACAAAGAAAGGTCTTATTTGAGGATGGATGTCTGAAATAATGCTTTATGTAGTTGGGTTTGTAATCTCTTCTGCAAGTTTAATGTAGAATTTTCTTATTTGCGCTGTTTTCAGAAAAATGCTCTTTATTGTTAATGATACAAAAATAACAGAGTCATTATATAATGAGTATGTTCAGTTTGCTTTATGATTTAAGCAGCGCAAAACAAGTTTTAGTTTACTATAAACGTTAGAGATATTACAAACTTCTGATGTCACTGGTGCTTCAAACCACTTCATAAAAGATTAATTCTGGGTTATGTGGGTTTTGGGGTTTTTTTCTTTTTGTTGAAATTTTTTGGGAGGCTTACCTCTTGCTAGAAAGCAGTTTCTTTTTTTAATATAGGAGTTCTCAACTCAGAATTACACCCACCATCCCAGATAAATTCTACATTAACTGAGGAGCAGGGACTGGGAGGAGAGCGCTTCCCTTTTGTTGCCAGTCTCAACAGCTGCTAGTTTGACAGAAATCCTTCTGGATCGTGAGGTCTCTGTTGGCAGACCAGGAAGATCATGGCCCAGGAGGAAGCTGTTGAACTCTGTAGGGAGGGAAAGGTGGGGAGGAGTGTACTAGGAGACAGGTTGGAGAAAGATCATCTTAAACAAAAAGGAGATCCTCTACGGAGTTCTCTAGAGTAATGTTGGGTTTTAGAGCAGTAGCAAAGAATATGCGTGGTTTTGTAGTTCTGAGGAGGCGAGTTGTTAACCATGTGCTTGACAAAGAAATGCTACTTTTTGAAAGTATTAAGGCCTAAGCCCGTGTATTTTTAGAGTGGGAGCAGAGGCAAGCCATTTGTGGAGTGATTTAACACTAGCAGTAGAAATCATAAAACAAGAGATAATTAACTATTGTTTTCTTCTTCACAGTCAGCTCCTTCTCTCTTTCTTAAGAGCAATTTTGAATATTTGAGGGGCAATTATCGTAAAGCAGTCAAACTTTTGAACAGTGCAAACATTGCCGAACATCCAGGCTTCATGAAAACAGGTAAAATAGAAAAGCGTCATCCTGCAAGTACTTAAATGTGTAGTATTGTAGGACTACTTATTGGTATTAATTTTACGCATGTTAATGATTACTTAAGGGAGTAGGCCCTGAATGTCATGGGTTTATATGCTGGATAAGTTTTAATAAGTTTAATAAGTTTTGATCTTTCTTGTTGTCCTCCTTCATGTAACACTGTTGTGTTTTTCATTCAACGTTCTTCTAAACAATGCAGCGGTTGTCTGTGAAAATGGATTTGTGAAGGTGTAAATGTAATGTTTGCAAGGCTTATATTTGGGTCTCTAAAGACACAAAAGGCACCGTACTAGATCTAGAAATGAGATTTCAGATTGTACTCACAGAGGAGACTATAGCAGTTGTAATGATGACTGTGGGGAAAATGCAAATATTTCATGAAGTCTAAAGGTTCGACTTCTATTGTATGCCATTTTAAGTTACTTTTGTATCTAGAAAATATATATGTGTAGACATGCACAGAAATTTACAGCACAGAAATGTGTATAATTTTTTAGATATAAAAGTTATATACTACAAATAGGTATACTGTGTGTATACATCCTCACTATATATGGTATTTGAATATATTTGAGATTTTAGTTGACTGTTTTAAACATTAATTGAAAAATACAAAGAGAAAGCTGTGTCTTGTGTCAGTAAAGAGTTAGAATTTCAAAAAATACCTATACTGTAAAACTAAATTTTTTCCACTGCTTTTTTCAATGCTGTTGGGATAGTACTCTTAATTTCTTGTGCTGTAAGATCTTTACCTAGTAGATATTGCTGCATATAGATTGCAATTAGATGATAGAAGTCACAGTTGGCCCTCTGAATAATTTTTTTAAACTTCTGTATTTACAGATAAGTTTCATACAAAACATTAAAAATATTTGCCATAACACCTGTTCTGGCATATTTTGACACTTCTTTTAGGATTTACTGTAACTTATCTTTCTGACAGTTTTTATACCTAAAGTTCTCTTTATAACTTAACACTTTCTGGGAAGTCTTATTTTCATGTAACTTTTTTTTGCACAGTAGAATGCTCACTTAATAGTCTTCCTAGCTTATGATTAAAATAATTTCTGGTTAATTTGTTAATGATCTGTTTCTTGGTTGTTTGGGGTTTTTTTGTCTGTCTTATCAATGATAACCCTGTAAAGATTCAGTTACCAGCAGACTGTTCTTTCCTATTTAGAAGGAACTTACATTGCTACCTGAACATGATATATTTAGGAAGGAGAGTGCATTTCCTGCTCGTATGGTTAGGTTGATGTATTTGTTTATTTTGTAAAACTTAGGCAGGTAACATCATCTGAGAATTTCCTTTTTACAAGAGCCATCTGTTAGAAAACTTAAAGTGCTTGCACGCTCCGTTCTATGAAAACCCCCACGTGAACTTCTTCAACTTGCAATCTGTCAAATTGGGTCTATACCTGACTCTCCTAGAATATGGTGCACAAGATGTGGAAACTTCAGGTCAACTGTCCAAGAGAACTAGAATCCTATACAGAAATGTAGGCTATTAAAATGCTTGTGAGGTTGGGACATAACTGCATAATCCATTAACATCTCACTGAAGAACATACGATGACATATCTATTAAATAATATGATGACCCATGAGAGAGCGGTGGGAGTGTTTTATGGGCTCAGTGATGTTTTTCAATTTATTGGTTTTTTTGCTGTTCTCTCAGGTGAATGTTTAAGGTGTATGTTCTGGAACAACCTTGGCTGCATCCACTTTGCAATGGGAAAGCACAATTTAGGAATCTTTTACTTTAAAAAAGCCTTGCAAGAAAATGATAATGCATGTGCACAGCTAGGAATGGGCAGCTCGGATCCAGGTAAGACTTTTAAGAGATGAAAATAGATGGTGGAAGAGGGGTGGGCAAATCAAGAAAATAAAGGATAGAAGCTTTCAGTAATTTTGTCAGCAAAATTGCTGTTCCATCTCTTTGCAGAGGACAGGGTAAGAAGGATGAGAATTTTTATTGTAACTTGATTTTGGAGTATAGTTGCTGTTGCCAGATATAGATGATAAAATAAATTCTTTCTTTTCTGTTTTGTTTGACGTGCCATGGGGCTGGGGCAGTTACTTCTCTCTTGCTTATAGTCTTTGACCATCAGTCAGGGAGGCATGGCAAAATAAAGTTTCTGTGAACTATTATGCGTCATTAAAGATGTCATAGTCCTGCTGACAGTAGGTAGAATCATCAGGACTTGAAGGACGGGGGTTTTGTGTGTGTTTGGGGGGTTTTTTTGGGTTTTGGATTTTTTTTTACTTGAAAGAGACAGAAAATATGGAGTGCAATACTGTTAAATTAGCATTTGGAAGAAACGTTTGTGTGTTTCTCAAACTTTCTTACTGAGTAATTCCTGTACGTGTCTGAGAAATGTTCAACTATTGTTTATTTTTATGGTTAGTTTTATCCATCTACTTTTGTTGTAAGTATACAAAAGACAAGAAAATAAACATAATTTTTTTTGCTTTTATTGATAATACTTAAGGTTTTTGTCTCTTCCAAGTAAATGATTTCATGGTGAACTGATAATTTTTTCATTTCTTGTTTTCTTTAAAATCTAGTTGCTATCATGCATTTCATTGTTTTTTGTTTTTTTTTCTTCCTCCCCTGGCCCTGTACCTAAGTGCAGTCTTAGGCACCAGTGTGAAGACAGAAAATGTTTTATGCTTGTTAACAGCAAATTAGTTTTCTTCTGGAATCTATATGAGTAACAAAGACACGTATTCTCGCAAATCTGGGATTTTATATTATTATATTATTATTTAATATTATATTATTTAGCTTGTGTGACAAGCAACAGAGTGGTTAGCACTTAATGTACTTCAACCTTTAATAAGAATACAGTAAATTTGTCTTTACTATCTGCTTTGACGTGGAAGGAATTTATTTACAGAGGGAAGCTAGTGAATTTCTGCAATAAAAGGGGTTTTTGGTAGTGTCTGCGTGTTTCCCTGCGGCTTCCTGCCTCCTCCCAGAGTTATGCTCTCCTGAGCTGCACATCCAGTGTGATGTTATTCTTTTCTGCAGGTAAAAAATTTTCGGGGAGACCCATGTGTACGCTATTGACTAACAAACGGTATGAGTTGCTCTACAATTGTGGAATTCAGCTCTTGCATATCGGGAGGCCCTTAGCTGCCTTTGAATGCCTGATTGAGGCGGTCCAGGTTTATCACTCAAACCCCCGTCTCTGGCTGAGGATAGCGGAATGCTGCATTGCTGCCAATAAAGGGGTAAGTAGATCTGCAAGTTCCTTATTTTGATTGAAGTTACAAAATACGTGGGATGACAAGAAGAAAGAAGTAATACCTTGACTTGAGCTATGTGTTTTAAAGGCCTCTATATAAGTCCAGGTTAGTTATTTTTTTGTATATGTGTGTTTGTGTGTGTAATCTGAAGCTGCAACAGGTGGAGGAAAACCACCACAGAAAGAGTGTCTTGAGGCCCAGTCTTTAATTGACTTTTCTAAGTTCAGAATATGAGTAGGCTGTTTGAAAGATTGGCATGAGATGAAACAAAAGCACGTAAGTGGCTGTTAGAGCTGCTCTTCTATAAAGTTACAAGTTTGTTGCTGGAGAGGCTGGTTGTGCATGATTTTGTTTTGGCAATTTATCATCGCACCCCTTTGGCGTTCCAATTCATAATCTGAAGAGATACTTCCTGAATTGGCTTGAAGCAGAGTAGATTTCTCCAAGCCGTCTGACAGTTTACCTTACATTGTCTCGAAATATCTTTATGTTTATTTCTAAAATTATTTTTTGGAAATAAACTTGTATTATTCTCTAATGAGGCATCACTTTTGTAACAGGAAGCAGTATGTTCTTTCTTTAGTGAATGCTCTCTGCTTAAAATGTAGATATTAATGTTAACAGTTTAACTTACTGTTTATGGATATTTTATGATACCTTAGCTTTCCACACTCATTCCATACTGGTTACAAAATCTTGGAGTTTATGTATATTTGTATACATAAACATATATAAATATATGTACATATATTTACATAATAAATGTATAATATATACATAAACATATACACAAATATATATTTTAATGTATTTTATATATTATTTTACATGGGTTTTATGTATATATGACATATCTTGAAAACAAACAACAACAAAACCCCCAAACCCTACAAGTAATTCTGGGTTTTTTTTGTGTGAACGGAAGAATCAAACTTGCTCAAGATCTTTTCTCTGTACCAAGTTCTGTACTTCCAAGGATTTCTGTTCCTGGCTTGCAGAAATAGCAAGGTGAGATTGGAGTTGGTGACAGTTGGCAGTGTCCAAGGAAGGAAAATTTTTGTGTCTGCTATTGAAGGTTTGGTACTCACTTTGAGGCTTGATGCACAGAAACAACTTTGATAACTTTTGTTGCTGATACTTGGAGGTGGAAGGGTTGTTTTTCTTCTTTTCAGCCAAAGATTTTCCAAAAAACATTTTGAATTTTCATGTTTAGACTATAGGAATTGTATTACCGCTTCTGAAACAACAAAGTTCTAGCTTAAATTTTAGCTGGAGTAGTAGGAGAAAACATATCTATCCATTAGAGATCCTTTGTCTCTACCTCAAGGCTAGATACTACAGTGTAAAGGCTATGACTGAAAGTACGTTGCTACTGTTAGCAGACAGTAAGGTTAGTTTTTTGATGTTTTAATGAATATGGTTATTAGATCAGACTGGTGAATAATCTTGTTTAAAAAACAACACATAGCACTGTGTCCTAGAACTTTATTGGAACATGCAAAGACTCTTGTAGAGGACTAGTGAAAGTATTTGGTTAGAGAGAAGCTTCCTTTCTGGGATGTTCTTAATTATTTACAGTTTTCTTGATGTACAAGTAATATAAACTTCTTTTTTAAAAAATTTTGTCTACTGTAAATCCACTATGCAAGTTCAGATGTGGCTTCATTTTATAGGACTAAACTGGATGAAGATAACAAGGTGTGCTCTGATTTCCACTGAAATCTTTGCACGTGATCTTCCTTCTCTTCATGCAGCCAAAATTCATCTAAAGTTTCATTATTGCCTCACTCAGTTGCCCCTAGAGGTTGAGAGGGGTGAGACTGTAGTGTGACTAGCCAAAAGGGATATAGGCTGGGATATAGGAAGCCAAGATCAGCTTTCTCCATCCTGAAGCGGTGGTGATCACAGCCCCTGGGGAGCTGGATCCCTAGCTGCTGAGACTTCTTCCTTTGCTGGCAAGCTTGTGGAAACTTGCTGACAGCAGACGTATTGGACGTCCTCTGGAGCATCTTGGTTTCAACCTGTTGATCCATGGCTGTTTAGGATAAGCCCCTATGTTAAAATTCAGAGGGATGGAGACAGGATTGTTTGTTCTTAGAACATAAAACTGCACCAAAATAGTAGGTCTGTGGAATTAAGAGATGCTGTACTTGATTCCCTGTGAAAGTGTAATTCACCCCTCGTGTGAGTGTGATGACGTAATCTATAATTGCATGATCCCATGCAGTTATTTCCACAGTTTGCCCATTTCACTCAGTGCATGGGACGGGTGGAATTAACGGAACAAATGGCTATATTCCCTCTATTCTGCTCCCCCTGCCCCCCGTTCCCACTGTATTCTCTCTATTTTCTGTCTCTGGGTGGCCACTGCACACTATCCAAATCCTTCCAAATACAAAATGAACAACTTTCCCCTCGAGAATTTCAATGGTGTTCATTATTTTGGTATCTCTTATTTCAGAAAATTTCAGGTATTTCAGCTTTGTAGGAGAGGTTTGTTTATATCCCTGCTTCACAGGCACAGTGTTGAAGCTTCAAGAGTGTTGGGTCAAAAATGGACTGACTTTGTGTGTGTGCTCGCTGTTGTCGGATAGTTCTGAGTGTTTAGTTTTACAAAGCACAGCGAATGCAGGAAGAGCAGCTTCCTTCATACTCATTTTGCAATTTTCTGTCTCTGTCCTGCTGGTTACAAGTCGCAGATAAATAAAGACGACACAGCTGATCATCTCTAGTTGAAAGCTGGGTGTGAGACTGGATTAGCATAGGTTTTGTGGCCAAAAAAAACCCCCAAAGCTAGGATTCTGTTCACAAGGACAGTGTTTAGCAGTCTGGGAGAGGGCAATACAGACCCTTATGTGGACACTTCTTTATTGGGTACAGACAAACCAAAGCAGTAGATTATGCCAGGCTCCTGCTTCCTGCTACAGTGCCATCTTGCGTGGTATACCAGAGACCTTGAATTCATGTCACAAAACTAGCTTGCTATTTCCTAAAATTGTAAACTTACAAGAAAAAAAAATTAACTTTGGGTGCTATTAACATTAAAGGCAAAGAGGAAGCATCTTTAAATTATGCAAGAGATTTGCAACCTGACAAGTGCGGCCCTAAAATCAATAGTGTGTTTAATTTGACCTTGTAACTCCATTTGCAATAATATTCCTTGATATCTAAGCATGGATTCATATTTATGCTCTGCACACCATGCAGAAAACGAGTTTCACTGAAGCTAGTTTTCACCCGCTTTAGTGTTTTAATTTGTAAAATATAGATGGAAGATGATTCCTTTTCTGCAGTTTTTTTAACACCTTTTCCAAAATATGTGCTTCATATCCAGACTCATTTGTATACATTTTTTTATTTGACAGTAAATGCCATTATAATGTCAATATTCTTCTTCACAATAGATGCTGATACATTTTCTGAAAAGTGATAGTTGTTTAAAATACAGATTTAGGATAAGTTTTTCCTTATAAGTCCAACTCTTCATCCCTAACTTTACTTACCAGCAAAGTTGTTAAGATACTCGTGGTAAAACAAACAAACCCCAGTAAGTATGGTGTAGAGATAGTTCTTAGGACTGACAATTAGGGTGCTTTAAGTTCATTTGACCCCCAGAATGTTTGCATACTCAAAAATCTGTTAAACAAGTTAATTTAATGTAACTTTGCATATGTTGTAGTTCAGCTTCATGTGTAACAGTTTGAGAGCAGCGTTTTCAGAGAGCGTTTTGAATGTTATGTGAGATGGGAGAGATGGCAAGTGTTACAATGCCAATTCCAAATATTATTTGGTTGGTGCTATGATTTTTTTTTTTAAGATATCCTAGCAGTTGTTTTAATATGACTTGGTTCATTGTTCTTTTGCTTTCAAAACAGAGGAGAAACTAGGTCAGTAGGCTATCAGACAAGCTGTCAGAACTAATCTGTGGTTGCACTGTGTACAGTAAAATCCCTTGGCAATACAAAGGCAATAGAAGGTGCCTGATCCTTTGTGGCACTTAAGATTCAAAATTGTACCCATATGAACTATTAATTCTTACATTTTAGCAGGGTTCAAAGTCTTCCAGTTTTCACCTGCTTTACCAAGCTCTAGTTCAACAGCCTTGATATTTTAGTCCTTTTTTTTTTCTTTCCTTTTAGACGTCAGAACAAGAGACTAAAGGTCTTCCCAGCAAAAAGGGAATTGTGCAATCTATAGTAGGTCAAGGCTACCACCGTAAGATAGTCCTAGCATCCCAGTCAATACAGAATGTCGTTTATAAGTAAGTACGTTTTCCATGGGTTCTTTATTTTGTTGTTATAGATTTGTTAAGGATACGTATATTTTTATCGGGAGTTATTAAAACTGTTATGGACTATCTGTTCCTTTTGGAATTACTAACGTAGTGAAGAGAGAGGTACGCTAAAATGATGAATCTTACTTGATCATTTGGATGTCTCCTGTGTGATGGCCAGCAGAGGGCGTAACTGTGTATTCATTGTAACTAAGAAGGCCATTGAAGCTTAAAATGTATTTATCTGCAATTTATATTTCCAGTTAGCTAAATCTGTCCTCTTTTTCTCACTTAAAAATACATATTTTAAGTGATCGACTCTAGAAAAGTGCTGAAAAATGTAGTTGCTTAGTCATAAAGCTTCAGGAAGTGAAGTCAAGAAAAACAAGAGAACTTCTTGTAATTAAGTAGTTGAGTCTGCTCACTCCATTTGGGCATCGTGGTGTACTTGCCATATGTAAGAACAGCAAGATACATATGTATTCCTAAATGTGCTATATTAAAATATGATTTAACTTTTTTAGGATAAAATTTTCTCTGCAATCAGATCTTTCTGGAGCACTGCTTTTATTTTTTTAATTTAGTAGGATTGCTACTCATTGGCTAACTTGTGTGTCTCTTTAAGTGACGGGCAGTCCTCAGCAATACCTGTAGCCAGTATGGAATTTGCAGCGATTTGTCTAAGAAATGCCTTGCTGCTACTACCAGAAGATCAGCAGGAGCCAAAGCAGGAAAATGGATCTAAAACTAGTAATCAGCTGGGGGGAAATATGGAAAACAGTGAAAGCAGTGAAGCATGCAGGTAAACAGAATGGCATATAAACCTTTCTTTATGTCCAAAGTAACTCTGTCTGCTACCTGTGCTGTTTGGTCAGCAGAAAATATAATGTACTTGTAAATTCTAGCAGTGCTGTGATATCCAAGGAAATTTTTTAGCTGCTCGTTGTGTTAATTGCTGGTATGCTAATTTAAGAATAAAATACCGAGTTGATTCCTACCAGTCCTAACAACTTCAATAAATTAGACAGTGAAATTCTTTTTTTTTCACTGGCTGTCTTATTTTCCTCTGCTGCGAATGTTATGTTTTCCCACACCCTCCTGCAGTGCGTATTGGTTTTTCTCTAATTGTAAGTCAAGTTTCACATGTTACAGTGATTCTGTGTGTATGTGTGCACGTGCACCAGGTACTTGATTCAATATATAAATGTCTAGCAACTCAGTTGTAAACACTTCCCCATGATCGGGCTTGACGTTCATCAGCCCTAGTATGCTTTGTTGTGTTTGTTTTAGACTAGAAATGGGAAACTGGATTTAGAAGATAGGTGGGAAAGCAGCATGGAGCTGTTGCTTAATGGATTACATTTTACAAAAAAGAGTTTAAGAAAAATCTCATTTCTTCTCCTTAAAGCTTCAGAAAAGCTTGTATGTCAAATGTTACGTAGCAGGAAGGTGTGTTAATTTTTTGTGTTGCTCCTGATGTGTTCTGAACTTCCTTTTGAAGTGTAACTTTGTTTGCTATAGCCTGCACTTTCATTAATGACCATTTTGAGAAAGGAAAAGTTACAATAACTAATCTGGAAAAAGTGTCTACGTTAGAACTTGAACTCCTTAGAGAGTAATGAAAAACGACAAAGCTTTTGTCAGACCCAAGTACAGAAAAATTGTAAGAAGATAAGATCCATTTGTCACGTGGCAGGATTTACTGCACATTCGCTGCGTTGTGTAGGCACAAGGCACATCTCCGTATATCCTGAGGTTGCCTGAGGAGAAGTTAGGGCTGGGTGTTGGTGGCTGCTACTGCTACAACAATATTTAAAGGCTGCTCTCTGTAATGCTTTTTTCCCCCCCGTGACAATCTTTCCTGTCAAGTGACCAAATAATTTACAAACTTAAATTGTAAAGTGGTGGGAGGGAGTGTTTCTTTTTTGCTTATCGAGGTTGGAGGTTGTGAACTAACTTCCCCGGGCAAGCTGTATGTAGCTCATTGAGTTGAAGCTCTTCTAATTATTTATATAAGGCTTTAATTTTAAGCTTGTGGACCCCACTGAGTGGCAGTGATGAAAACAAAATGGTGGCCCTTACTCAGACGAGACGTCCTTTTTTTGTTTTGCTTTGAGGTTTGTTTTTTTGTTTGTTTTTGTAGGAGTGAGGAAAGGAAAATATGCCCTGTACTGGAAGATCTTTTACTACCTTCTGCTTTCAAAACCAGATTCTTCTTCAGCTTAAAAAAAAAAAAAAAATCAAAAAGACTCCCTCATAGCTGCCAGTCATCACTGTCAATTTCAAAATGTCCAGCAACAAAGCAGACTGTTCTTGAATTTGTGTGTCACGTTCTGAAAGGTTCTGTCAGGATTTGTTCCTTCTGACTTGGGACCCTCTGCAAGAAAACAGTAAAAGATATAAGGCATTTGAAGAAAATCACCCTAATTGAACAGGATAGGTTTGAAGCAAATCCCATTAATTGAGCAGGCTGACTCTGAGGCAGATTCTTCTGTCATTCACAGAAAACAGTGAATACTTTCTTTCAGTGGTTAAGGGTATTTTTTTTAATCTAATTTTTGGCAAATGCATAAGGTATATACGCTACAGCAGTATTGAGTACGGTTTTTCTTGGAGTCTGTTGCCATCTGTTTTGAAGGTTAGAGTTATCTTACCTGTTTGTAATAAACATATATAAAACTACATCGATGAAAAAATCTTGTTTTAAAATATAGCAAAAACTTGCTCCCAGAAAAAAGCCAAACGTAACTTTAAGAAAGTGGGTTTACTTTTTTAAGACATTTTTGAAATAAATAAGGGCAGCTAGAAGTCTAAAGGAAGCTGTAGCACTTTGTGGATTATCTTTTGAGAATATTTATGCAATTAGTTTTTAAGATGTTTAGGGAGAGAACTAGTTGACTGCTTTTTCTTACAGGCTAAAAGAAGAGAGGCTACAAATGCAGCAAGTTCTGCATCTCTCCAGTTTAAAGTTCTTGTCCTACACCAAACTTCAAAAATAGCTCAAGGCTGTGGAGAATGGCGTGGGTTGTTTCGTCTGTCAGTCAAATCCTTTCCAGCAAATGTCCCCCGTCTTCCTCGTCAAATAGAACAGTTAGGATCAAAGCGTGTGCCTCAGTCTTTGCATAGCTTCATTTCTGTGTTTTATAGACTATAGAATTTTTGCTGTTCTTTTGAATGGAGTGAATAAATACCAACGCTTATTACACTAGATTTTTTTAATTATTTATAGTCAGTCCCTATAATTGATATACTGTTTTTATTCTAGCAATAAAAGTCATGAAGGGGATAAATTCATTGCAGCTCCACCTTCTTCGCCTTTGAAGAAACAGGAACTGGAAAATTTAAGGCAAGTAAATAATATAAAATATTAACCGCTAAATGATCCCCCTCTTAAACCGTGCTGTGATTCTGGAGTCATTGATAGGTTGGTTGTTGGGGTTTTTTTTGGTGGGTTGGTTGGTTGGGGTTTTTTTGACAATTGCAATACTGAATTTTAACTGTTAATCTCAGTAACTTTTTTCAAATGTGTGTGCTTCCTTTCTTCTGGGCTTTGAGTCTGAACAAATAAAACCATCCAGAATTTCAGTTCAGAAGGCAGATCAGTTTGTTTGATCCCACTGTTATAGGCTTAGCGTTATATATTGGGCAAAACTAAAAAAAAGTCAAGTCCCATAAGGGACAAAGCTGAAAACCTGATAATGGCTATTGTGATTGCTGGAAGGGGTGGAAATTACTGTGATTAAAATTAGTTTAGAATTCAGCCCCCACAACATTATATGCTTGTTGGATGGCAGGAAAAAAAAGTGCTAAAAGCAGCTGTGCTGTTCTCAAGTGAGAACGGTGCTCCTTGCAGGAGTAAATCCATAATTTGCATAAAATAGAAAATTTGCCTCTGTCCCGGCAATTCCATGTCATCATGGAAGAACATCGGTTAAAATTTGACTGTAGACATTTTCATGTTCTCAAAGATCCTTAAACTACTTGTTCAGCAGTCTGAGTGCTCTCCAAACAGAGTAACTTGTGTGTCTAAATAAGTACCACGTTATCTGGAACCTCTTTACTTTTCCCCACCAAGATTATCATTTGGTAGCAATGTTAATTATTTCAGGTGGCTGCCAGCCTGTTGAAAATCTCTCATACTATAAAGCTTGCACCTGTTTAGAAAAAAGAAATCTGTTTAAAGTTTCCATTATGGACAAAGCATACAGTAATTTCCCACTTAAACTCTTGGGTAAACACTCTCTTCCAGCCTAACCCCAGGTAACCTGTGTTTTATAATGACCAGCTTAACCTTTACTTTGCTCCACTATGTGTAGCAAATCTACTTGTATTCATTTAAAAGCAATTTAGCGGGCATCTGTGAGGAGACATTACGGAGACCTTGATTATTTATTCTGAAGTGGTACAAGAGTATGCTACTCGAAATAGAAAGCACTGGATTAAAAACAGTGATGTGGCTTGGTTGTGGTTTCTTTTTTTTTTCTTCTGACTGTTGAAAATGTGGTTGCCACATGTCAAAATTACATGGTGTCACATTGTGTTTTTCTTTTTTTTTTTTAAATACATAGTCCTTTAACAATCAGCTGTTGTTTTCTACTGATGAAACCTGACAACATGTCAGGAAAAACTTGGCAGTTTAGCAAGAATTATACCGCTTCTGGTAAAGAACATCATACAAGGAGAGGAATAGTATTGATTTATTTTCTGCAATACTTGCTTTGGTGGTTAAATCCAGAGGACTAGGCATCTCTAGAGAGTGATTCTGTTAAAACTACTTTTAAGTTTCTGCAGATAGCTGTGAAAAGCAAAATACGTTGCGTTTAAATGTTAGTATATTCCTGTAGTCTTGCTCACTAAGGAGCTACATGAGAAAATTAAAATTCTTGTCGAGTCAGGGAAAACTAAGGAAAAAACGTTGAATGTTGGCAAGGATTATCCTGAGGAACAGGTGTCTATTCAATTTAGCTTTTCCCTGTTAAGCCACTGGATTGAAAAACCTCTGTTGCTTCTAAAACTGAAACGGGCAACTTAAATGCCTTTTTTTTTTTTGCATGATTTTGTACAGTTGCACATCCTAAAAAGAGTTTAAAATGACGAACAGTTTGCCCCTAAAGAGTTCTTAAAAATACCATCTAGAAGAGGCTTATGTCTTGTGTGTATTGTTTGGTACTTGTGCACAAATTAGTTGAGCACACTATTCTGATCATAAGCAGTAATTCAATTGCAGAGTTTTAAAAGCAACAAGCAGAAGCCTGAGGATACCAAAAGTTGCTAAGAATTTATAAATAGGAAGTGGAAACTTCAGATTCTTCGGAGTTTCTTCTAAACAATTCTGCTTCTTGCTTCTCCTCTGAGAAGCCAATTCCACTACTCTGCTCTCAGCCTGTGGTATGTTTCAGAGGGCCAGAACAACTCAACACTGTTAGGATACGTCATGAGTAAAGGAGTTCTGGTAGACCACAGTGCTACATTTGGAACATTTTGTGGATGTTATTGTAAAAGTTGAGATGGATACCAACAGACTTGTAGCCTTTTTCTCCCTAGATTGAACAACTTTGTGTGAGAATGTTAATTTTCCCCTTCAAAGCAGCTAGACATAGAGGAATAGTTTGATCACCCACTTTGTCCCGAATAGATTCAGACTGTAAGCCCTTGCTGTAAGACATGTGATCCAATTTTACCCTTTTTTCCTTTCTTTTGACTCTTTTGTTGGCCATCTCCAGTCCATCATTATGCTTTAGTTCATTTACTTAAGTATTTTGGAAGTGTGCATACCGTAGTGTCGTATATGGTATCCCTGGAGTATCACTGACATTGCTAATAATTTCACATGTAATACTGCAAGGACCGCCATTGCCCACTGATATACCTTGCCTCTTCTCCACACCTACCCAGTTTTGCCTCATTTATCCGCTTAAAGGCTGCAGGGGTCTGTTCGCCCCTGGAAATAATGCTGGAAGCTTACAACAATTATCACCCGTAGCCGTTTCACTCTCTTCTTCGTCACTCTCAGCCACTGCATAGTTCTCCCCCATTTCCCTTTTGCTGGTGCTGAATTTCCCCATTTCAGTAAGCATCATCTGAGTTCTGTATTTCTTAATATTTTGGATTGTTTTGCCTGCGTTGAAACGTAAAAAGTAGATAGTTTATATCCACTGTTGTGCTTAGTTAGCTATTTGAAATTATTTCAGATTACTGATGTTCTCTAAAGGGTTTAGAAGTGCCATTTTTGGTGCCTTGATAGTAAGTTTTGAAGAATTGGATTTGCTCTGGCTCGCCCTTTGCCTGAGAAATAAGCCAAGTCAGATGTGGAGTTTGGGTTCTATAAACTCGCAGTCGGTGTGGGCTGACAAATCTTGTTGCCTAAACCCGCACAAGAGCCTGTTTGACATAATCTGGCAGTTTAAAAAAACATTTTTCTTCTTCCTAGTGCAAAGGCAGTTTTATTTAGGGCATGTGGAGGCTCAGTGATGCCGGAAGTCTGCCGTGCTCAAAGGCGACCTGTGGAGTTTTGTCAGAATCCTGACCGAGGTGAAAAACTAGTTTGTCTTTTCCCTTGTGGTGCAATTCTTCTGCTCCGGTTAGCTGTCAGGTCTCCTGAGCGTGCAGTTTAGCCGGCTCAACAATGGATCCGAGCGCACAAGAACAGTACTGCAGGGAAGAAAACCTGACTATTTTCCTCTTCTTTAGATGGCTGTTGCTGAAGAATCTTGCCAACTCTTCATGGCTTAAACAGTGACAAGTCCTTAGAGCAGAAGAGTAGTTTTCCATTTTGCGGGACGTAACCTATTGTGTGATTGGAGTGTGTCTTGTGTTTGAATTTACACGTTGAGAAATAAACACAGGCTTTAAAAAAGTTGCGGGGAATAGAAGACACGTATTGATGTGAAGGGTGGTAGCAACCAACTCTATGGGCCTTGGCTTGTGTCTGGGCGCATTTAGCTGGTGACAACATCTCTGCTGGTTTAAAATCTGTCCTTCCTTGAGGCAGAGATGAAAAGAGGCAAGTAAGAAGTCTCTGTAGTAACAGCCTGCTTCTATTTTTTTTTCCTCCCATTCCCTCCCCCCTCCCTAGTTGCAACCTTTCAGAAATATTTTAGGTTTGGGACTTGAGCTGGGGAAGCTTTCCTCTCCCTCTCTCAAGCTTTTGTACGTGTTCAGATTTGATGTGACATCTGGGCACGGTGGAGAGGAAGTGGGGGGTAGGGAGAAACACTGGAGAAGTTTCTTATCCTGCTTGTGCATAATTAAGGAGCATGCCTCCTGGGAAAGGGGAATAAAGGCACCCCAGGTCCTGCCACGAATTACATGACTTACTGCTGGACCGAAAGTGGGCTTGACAGTTGCCAGAAGGTTGCGCGGTAATAGCCCACCTACCGGCAGGAGAGTCGAAGGCTCTTCTCCCGTCGCTCCCAACGTGAGACCCCGCTAAGAGGGTCTGCTCTTCCTCCCTGGAGAAGGACAGAGTCCGCGCTCACAGCAAGGCATCGCAGCCCACCGAGGGCAGAGGCTTCTGTCCTGAGGACAAGACAGCCCGCACTGAATGATGTTTTGCCAAGTGGAAAATATCCCCAAGTGCTGTGTTTGGGCATGGGGGAAGTTATTACAAAGTGTGAAGCTTGGCCCAACGGTGGCATCCTGACGTGGGGTTATTGTTTGAAGGTGGAAAATGCGAGTAGTTCAGATTTTACTACAGGAATTGTCAGAAATTTTTGTGGTTTTGGAAAGATACGAAAGTCTGTGACAGCAACAAAATGCCACATATCAATCAGAGTCTTGGCAGTAGATTCCAGCTTTCACTTGAACACCAAACTGGAAATGCCAAATTCTCCAGCGTTTATTGTCTCCCTGTGTGCAAACATTGTACAATATGAGAGTGAAATGTGTTCCAACTTGCTTGATTGCTACTACGTGTCTGTAGATGGTATGCTATAGAAATCTACAAATCTGCCACCCTTGTCTGTAGCAGAATGGGAAGGCAGGGAAGTACAAATTGGAGTGCAAGGCAAAATGTATAAAAAGAGGGTGGGAAAGAAAGACTGTCCTTAAGAAAAATGACAGGTGTAATGAAGTCCATCTTTTTTTAATCTGCTATTTATAGTCAAAATTTCAAAATCTTCCTAAGTATAAAGTGGTGATCCTTGGTTTATACAGGTAGAGTGCAATGTATGTCTCTCGTAATTCAGAGAATGCAATTGAGGCTGTAGATTATAAAACACTAGCTCCTTTACTTCATAGTTTGATGCAAAGACATTATTGAAAGTTTACGATTTATTTCTTCAGCACTTAACAAGAAATACAGCTGCATTTGGAATCACAGAATTGTCCATTTAACGTATTGCCTTCCCCCTTCCCTTTTTTCTTTTTTCTTTTTTTTTTTTTATTCTCTTTCCCTCCAGGTGTTCAATACTTGCGTGTAGTGCTTACGTGGCTCTGGCTTTGGGTGATAACCTTATGGCATTGAATCATGCAGATAAACTTCTTCAGCAACCAAAGCTGTCAGGGTCTCTTAAGTAAGTCTGATGTGGTCATTTCTTCTTTCTCAGCCCTGCTTTTTGCTGGAGAGTTCTGAGTTGAAGCTTCCAATGTCTGTAGCTGCTTCCCAATTCTGTATCTGATGCAAAGAATTGCTTGGCCCGTGCCTGTTCTTGTTGAAGCCCAGAGTAAATGTTCATTGACATGCAGGAACGTGAGTCCCCTTGTTTGTGTATCAATGCGCCATGTCATTGGGAATCTGTTGCTGCTTTTGTTGCACGTTGCTAATCTCCAGCCGTGGGTCCCACACGGTGGCAGGACCGTCGGGGTCCTGATTCACTGTGGGGCTGCACGGGCAGGTGTTGGCACAGCACAAGGGGGAGGAACGAGGAGCTGGGCACAGACACCACCAGCCCAAGCCCGCACGCTGCTGGATGCTTGTGTACCAAGCTACAGCCTCCAAGGGGAAGGTTTGTGCAGCCTGTACAGTGCGGGACCGTCACGTTACCTGCTACCACTGCTTAGATAGGTTCCATTCCTCCATTTCTCTTTTCCAGGTCTTATTTGGCACTGTATTTTTTTGAAAGATATTCAAAGCTCATTCTGTTGCTACCCAGCAGTTCTCATGGATCTCCATAAATTCAAAAAAAGGCAGCTTTAGCCCCATCCATGACCTCATTTGCGCATTTAATTTGTGTCATACACAGGATAAAATACAGCAGAGGTTTTTATGGTAGTAATGGTATTTTTCAAAACTGGTAATGTACTTGGGGAAAGCAGGTTAACTTGTGCTTATTTTTACATGCGGGCAGCATACTCTAAAACAGTCCCTGCCAATGAAATTCTGTGGCTCCCATGCTTCAAACTACTGCAGAAGCTCATCTCTTTTGCACAGTCATTGTATAAGCAAGATTTTTAGAGGAGTTTGCAAGGTAACACATAATTTTGTGAGGGCAGCGTTAGCAGTATGTAATGCAGATGACAGGTTTTTTGCAAAGGCAGAGCACCATAGATCTTGGTCCCAGGAAACTTGCCTGTTGTGCAGATTGGGAATATTGAACTCTTCCTGTTTTCTTACGTGAAATAAATCGCATGTAGTAAGTTAAGTTTGCTGTATCAGATCTAAATTGAAGAAACTATTTTGGGCGACCGACTGATATTTTACCTGATGTTTTGTAATTCATTACAACCAACTATATGGTCAGTTTGAAGCGCGCTGTATACAGCCCTGTAGAACAAGTGTGAGGTTTTTTTTTTGCTAAGCTTTTGTTGCAGATTAAGTATTTGCACGCAAAACTTAACGACGCTCTCGATCGACAGGGTTCCTTCTGTACCAAAGTTGAAAAGGAAAGCTGCTGATTAGCTGAGCTGAACTACAGGTGTCAAACACCAGACTCGCTTAATTCTTTTGCAAAACCTGCAGTTGGAAAGATGCTTGTGCCCCGTGGACAAGCCTGTGTTGTTGCTGCCCTTAGAAATGCAGCTGTCTTACAGAATTAGTTAGATTTTTATTGACTGTAAAGTGACTTAACACCTCAAATTGTAGACGTATCTGCATCCTGGGGTGTTTTTGTAAGAATTCCTTTTTTGATTCTCTGAGATAAAGCCGTACCAAGGTACTTGTCTTTCTGGAATGGCAATTCCTGTGCATGAATGAATTGTCGTTACTCGGGTGCAGGTTTTTTCAGCACATTAGTGCCTAAAAGCAGTAAATGGCAGAACTGGGTATTATGCCAATACTTTACAAGCAAGCTAGCTTCCATGCAAGTCCTACAAGTAATAGTTTTCACATGTTCATGTTAAAAACTGCATTCACTTTGTCTAACAGAACAAATTGTGGGGGTTGTTATGCTGACATTTGTACCTTTTGCTGTTGTAGGTTTCTTGGGCATTTGTATGCAGCAGAAGCTCTCATCTCTCTAGACAGAATATCTGATGCCATCACTCACTTGAATCCCGAGAATGTCACTGATGTTTCCCTCGGGATCTCTTCGAATGAACAGGATCAAGGTTAATGAATCCACACTTCATTAGAACTGATTTTGCTTTCAGCTGCCTTCCTGCCGTAAATTTCTGTATACAAATATAATGATGATTAAGACATCTTGCTTTACGACCATAGGTTGTTGGGGAGGGTGTGTGTGTCTATGTTTTTGTTGTTGTCTTTTTGTTTTCCTGGCTTTAGTTCCTACTTTGTGTTTGGTTTGTCTTTTGCATCTTTGTCATTCCCTTGAAGTGGCTAATTCCATAACATAAATAGAACTGTATATTGTAGCATTCTGGCTTGTTTGAACATAACTTTTGAAAGCTGCTTTTGTTAACTGTGCAATCTTGCTTAAGTTTGGGCTTCACACCTTCTCTTCCAGCATTTTAGTCTCTAAACCAGGCTTTGGAATATTGGTGAATTCCACTTACTGCACTTAGGGAGAAACAGGAATAGGGAGAACTTCGTTAATCTGTATTTATCTGTTTGCCGTGCTTCCAGCTGGGAGCGTGTATTCTGTAACAGAACAAATACCTCAGAGCTCATCTGTATAGTTAAGTCTACAGCAGTTCTGATTTCAGGGATGTGTCTGCAGTTTAAACTCCACTGTACTCATCTGCAAATCTAAAAGCTCTTACAGAAGCAAAATATTAAAGATAGGAAGTCTTAAGTGACATAAACTCTTGAGCAAGCTGCTATGGTTTTCCTCTTTAATGTTAGAGCACGAAGAAAGAAGCAAATTTGCATCTTTGTATTATTTTTGTAATAAGTTTTAAAAAAAGCTTATGGAACATGACATTTTTTGTGGGGTTTTTTCTTTGCAGGATCTGACAAAGGAGAGAATGAGGCAATGGAATCTTGTAAGTACCAGCCACTGTAATCAGCAGAGTACAGGAACTTATTTGGCCAGTTCAAAAGAGAAGTGTAAGGGGGGGGAAAAAAAAGGGTTTTGGTTTTTTTTCTAATTGCAGCTGGCAAGCAGACCCCACAGTGTTACCCCAGTTCGGTCACATCTGCGCGAACAATGATGCTGTTTAACCTTGGAAGTGCTTACTGCTTGAGGAGTGAATATGACAAAGCTCGAAAGTGTCTTCATCAGGTATGGAAAACAAATCTCAAGACAGCTTTTAGAGACAAATGTATTTCCTTCCAAGTGCCTTTCAGATTGCAGCAAATCCCAATGATTTCATAGCTCAGCTTTATTTGCTGAAATGGCAGCTCTCAGCTGTCTCTGTGAACAAATCTTTATTAGTAACATAAAGGAATTCCAAATTTCTTATGTAAATAGTTCACTACCACTATGGGAAGCATTTATGAGTGTTTTTTAGATCATATAAAAACAGTGGAATGTAACTAGGAAGCCATTTGACTTTTTCTAAGGTTTGGGGTTTTTTTAGTGGTCCAATAGTAGTAGTTGTATGTCAGAGGAGAAAGTTCTTGAGTTTACTTCTCTCTAATCAGTTAATAACACCGCTGAAGCTATTAATTTTAAGGCTGTGCAAACAAACTGCAATTTTGCTGGAGGTATGTTTCTTGCCTGCAGCTTGTCCCAAGAATTCCCAAGTACTGCTCTTGAAACTCTCTGTCTTGGCTTAACCTCTGCCATTTGGTCTTTCTTGTGGCCAGGAGCAACCTTTCAGTGATGATACGTCTTGGCTGTCAGGAAGACTCCTCAAATGCATTGTCAAGCTGCAAACTGAAACAGTGGCCTTCCAAATTACTTCATAATAGTTGTATAGGCGAATAGGTTCCAATTCTGTGAAGTTCTCAACTGCTTAAGGCTGTTGCCTTGCTCTTTGTTTGTTTGTTTTCCTCCTGAGGCCTCTTAGGATTGGGCAGGTGTCTGTGCTTGAGCTCTGTAGCACATGTGTAAAGTCCAAAGGAGCGTAAGGCCATCTGTGGATGTAAAGTGTAGTATGTTCTCTGCATCTGCACTAAAATCATGGACTTCATAGCTGAAGAACATTTGTATATGGAAAGCTAATAAATTATCCTTGTTAACTTTATATTCTGAACTTTGGAGCAGTGGAGGTTACCTTCTTCACTTGTCATCTCACCAGGAAACCGCAGTAGATCAGCCCGAGAATTACAGACTCTTAACATAATCATGCAGCAGATGGTGCTGCCAGTTAGTGTGAAATGATCTTGCAATGCAGATAATCTTTCAGTCTCTCCTTGCATGCATAAACCTGATGGAGCATATTAGCTTGAAAAAAATGTTATCTTAGTTTATGAATTGTTATTTGTTTCTGTTAGCCAAGATGACGGTAACAGCCCTGTCAAGGGGCACTTTCTCTGAGCTGGGTGTTTCTCTTAAGCGCTTTTTTCTCCCCACCTTCTTCTTTTTCAACCAGGCTGCTTCGCTGATCCACCCCAAAGAGATCCCTCCAGAGGCTATTCTGCTGGCTGTATATCTCGAATTACAGAATGGTGAGTTTTGAAATTTTCTGCTGACCTACATTTGGGATATGAGGGGAGGAGGGCAGTAGTCCTTATTCCTAGTCTTTACAGCCTTCACCAGTACTTTGAATGACACCCTTTAGGCCCTGCCTCCATTTTGACACTGCTGTGCATCGATGTAGCTCTACCTTTGTTTCCATAGTTTAGTGCCGTCCTGTTCTTACACGCTCCAGACTTTCCTAAACATTGATCTTCCGAGCTGAAGTCGTCTATACTTTGCGCAGAAATCGGCAGTCTTGGACAGGCTCAGTAAAACCCTTGATGAGGTTTATTCTATTAAGAGGGCTTGAAAGGCTTCTCATTAAAAGGCTTTCCCAAAGAAGCCGTGTCAAGGGCTACGTAGCAAGTACTGTAACAAAGCTTGTAATACTGATAACTCTCTTCCAAATCCTTCATTTTGAAGGTTCACGGTGTTTGCATGGGGGCAAAAAAACCTCTACATAACAGGGAAACTGGAAAGATTGCACTTGAATTCTGCAGTGTGAGCGGGCTGGTACGGCTGCACCACTGAAGCTGCCGTGGGCACAGACCCGCGGCTGTTCCCCTTCAGTTGTCTGCATTGCAGGCAGAGGATGGGAGCATTTGTATTCCCAATGGGGACTTCTACAAAGCTTTTCTTAATGAAGATGTTTCTAAGTTGGAGTTTTGGAAAGCTTTCTTTCTGTAACAAAGTAGTACAGAAGAGAGTAGAAAGTGGGATTTACATCTCTCGCCCCCTTCCAAGTATACAGCCAAAAGGAGGGGAAGACATTTTTTGTTCTATAAATGGCAACGAAATGGTGCATCTCTTCTGAAACTAAAGCTTTAGTGAAAGAAAAGTATTTGATGAGAGAAATGTTCTTTCCAGAACTTAGCAATTTTTTCTCCTACAATTTTATAGGCTTAATTTTTAACAAAGAAATAAATTTTCCATTTAGATTTGTGTTTATTTGATGGGCCACGCATACAGTTCAAAATCAGATTTCTTCTTTTAAAACCATGTTTTATACACCCTGTCTCTAATGCCACAGAGTGAGGGCATTTTGTGTGAGACCTTGTCTCACTACGTGGATGGGGGAGAGAGAAGATGCGCCCTTCAGGAATTTAGAAGGTGCTCTGGCATCTCTCCAGCTCCGAGGTAGAAGCTCTGTGTCTTCAGCTAAGAATGGGCAGAATCAAGCAGTACTGTGTTTTCAAATTTACTTTTGTCTAACACTTTTTCATGTCCGTATTGGCATCTCACAGAATAGGGTGTACGCGGCCTGGGCCCAGGTGCGGCAGCTCGGGTCGGAGAACAGCGATTCACGAGTCGTACAAAGGTACTGTTGATTGTGGTTGGGTTTTTTTAATTGAAAGTTGTCTCATAGGTAACACACAGCTGGCACTGCAGATCATCAAGAGAAACCAGCTTCTCCCTTCTGTGAAAACACTCTCCGACATGCGGAAGAAGCCTGTTTTTCAGCCAGTCCACTCAATCCAACCTATTCAGATGCCAGCTTTCACCACTGTGCAAAGGAAGTGAGCTGGTGCTTCGACCTGCTGCTGCCCGGCCCAGGAGGGCTTGGGATTTTGTATATTTTTTTTAAACCTAGGACACCTGCATACCCCAGTTGCTGGAGTGTGTTCATTTATGTAAATTTTTAATAAAACATGTAAACAAAAAGAGATGCTCGGAGGCGTTTGTGAAGGTTATTTCATGAAGGAAAAGAGGTTGGTATCTTTTTTGAAGGTGAGTGATCGTTCTACTTAACAAAAAGTAGTGAGTAACCAAGTGTGTAGTTCAGCTCTTTTTTTGAAGAGAGGGAAGTGACTGGAAGGCAAATACCATTTACCTGCTGAAAGAGGAGTCGAGCTGTTGTGTTGGCTGCTGTGTTTTGACATATGAAGTAGGGGTTTTATATTCCTCAAAGCAGAGGCTTTGAGAAATAGCTGGTAGCTACAGTCCACGGCCCTGCAGCAGCTGGGACCTTCTGGCGGTAGCTCAAGCTGCCAGGGCTGGGGAGAGGGTCTGGGGAAGGGGGAGATGCAGGTAAATGGCCTCTGGGGCCAGGAAAGGTGCTTTTCTCCCCCAGGTCAGCGCCAATGGTGGAGGAGGTGTGTGCCCCTTCTGCTGCCCCTGCGATGTCCCTGGCTTAAGCTTATTTTAAGTGCAAAGAAGGCCCTAGTGCCCAGGGCCGGTAGTGCCTTTCCCACATCTTTCTGTCCCTCTTAAAACTGGCAGCTGTGCTGCTGGCCCCAAAGGGTTCGCAGGAGCCAAGAGGTTGTGCAAGGACACACTGAGGCCCTTCATCTTGCACTGCAGTACACTGCCAAGCACTAGAAGCTTAATTGTCATTAGTTAGTATATAATTAGTACAAGCCACCCTTGGGGGGGGGGAGAACCAAAACAAAAAAACACTAAGAAGAAGTTGGTTTTTGTCAGGTGGGGTTTTTGTGGGGTGTTTTTTTTTTTGGAATGAAGTTCCCCTTTTAGAGGGATGCTTTTGTTTCAAAGACTTTTCTGCCTTTTGTTCAAGCAGCTCTAGGACAGCAGCATAAGAAAGGACCCTCTGGTTACTTATTTCGAGCACAGGAGAGGAGACGAACCATTTTGCCTTGGGACTTAAGCCAGGAATAAGATAATCGAAGCCCAGCATGAAGTGCAGCATCTCCCTTCGCTGCCCCTCGGGGGCCGTTTTGTGCCATTTTAGCTATTCTGAGAGTATCTGCCCAGCTGCTCTCCAGGGTAGAGCTGGGATAACGCCTTATCTCCTCTCCCTTTGCCTCCAGCCACTGCCAGGAAGGTCACTTTTCCAAGTGGCCACCTGGGATGCAGGGCCTGCAAGCTCTGCTCTCCGTAACTCCCGCAGGGGGTAGTGCAGATGTGGGGGGGAGAGGAAGCCAGCAGGCCAGGCGTGGGTTTGCCCCCAAGATCGTGAACAAATAAGCCACAACTGCCAGAAGATGACTACTAAGGTTATTAAACAATGTGCAAGTTGTAGAGCGAGTACTCTTGTGCGTCCCCATCATAGAGCTTAGGATCTGCTTGCTCGTCTCCCTCTGCTGTTAAGAGAACTGGTTTTGCTGCTTCTCAGGACTTTCAGAGTAACGACCAAGTAGCTGAGTTTTTCAGTAACTGCTGTAGGAGGTGGCATCTACTCTGTTCTCTGGTAAGGGCAAGCGGTTTAGAACTATTAGGAATTTAAAAGAAAAAAATCAGGGAAAAGCACGCAGCCATCACCCTTCTGAAAGAAGGCTGCCATACAGCCCTCAAGTCAGAGTAGATTGACTGATTAAATCCAAAAAAAAAAAAAGGTTAAAGATGCTCACTGTGTGGTCCGGGGGCCCTGAATGGAGAAGATTCTTCTCTGCCCTTCCCCGCCCCCTCAGGAATGCGGGGCATTCACAGCTTCACATGCAAAAGGCACTGAGGCAGCTCCGCCCCAGGCACCCCGGGCTCCCCTGCAGGGGAGGATGAAGGATGCGGTGGTTGTTCCCCCTGGGATATCGAGCATCTTATCACAGCTGCATTTGCATGCCAGCCCCAGCTCCCCCCCCCCCCCCCAAAAATCCCCCCNCCCCCCCCCCCCTCAAAATTCCTGCTCTTCTACCCCAGAGCCCAGCCTGTGGCACCACTACTAGAAAAGAGGAGGGGGGGGGTGTGCGTGTGTGACTCCCAGCTGTCAGGTTTCATAGCTTTACCGTTAACAGGAAGAAAGTGGAAAAAATAGCAAAACACATTTCAGGAGGGAGCAGTGTCTCCTCTCCAGCGTTGCCGCAGAGGCACAGTCCCCTTTTGCCTTGTCCCTCCCTTGCTTTTAGGCTGCGGTAGTAAAACTGCAAGCCAGCCTGCGGGAGAAAACAGTGAGTGGGAGCAGGAGCAGCGTTAGCCAAGTCATAAATCCAGTGGTTTGGGCCACTTCCTGCAAGAAAGGCTGCCTGTCCCTCTCTCCTCCTGCCCTCCCCCCACCTCCCTGATCTCCCTGCAGCAGAAGGGGGTCACACTCCCCTTCCCACAAGCCCGTTGCCATTTCACACTGGCACAGGCTCAGAGATAAAGGTGGACACCAGTGGCCCCAGCCGTGGTGCAAGAACCACAAGGCACTTGTTCAGCAGCGTCCAGAGCCATCGCATGGCTCCTAATGAGCTTCTGGGTTCTGGTCATCTGCAGGGAGAGCGCACAGGGAAGCCAAGGGAATACAGCAGGAGTGTCAAACAAAGCTGGCCACAGTAGTAGCCTTGAAACTCACCTGAGCAGCCTTCCCCCCCCTCCCCTTTCACAGGATCTTCCCCCACCCTCCTTTCAACTTGAAGTGATCTCCGCACTGCTGAGGTGGTGCCAGCTGCTCCAGCAGAAAGAGCGAGCAATGGTTTGGTCAAGGGTTTTGATGGATCGAGCACAGTGCAGTGCTGAGCTGTCCTACAGTTGTGCACAGCTGGGGGCTAGAAAGCATCTGGGCTTCGAAGAGCTCACGCAGGCAGCACTTCCCAGCAGGAACTCCAGGAACTCAGCTGGAGGTCTTAACTCTCAAACCTTACTTGAAGAGTGTTTTCCCCTGCTCACTGTTTCTCTTCAAACCTTTTCCAAAGCAGTAAGGGACAGGAGCACCTTTTCTGCTTTACCCAACTTACTTCGGTGGCAGCCTGCTCTGCAACGTGCCAGATATCCCATTAAATGCTCTGGTGGCTCTGCTTTTACACTGCCACTCTGAAAAAAAGCAGTACCTTCACCGCTGCAAAGAAATGGAAACCTAGAAATGGACCTAACAAGGTTTAAACCAGAAACTTTCTGGCAAAACACTGGAAAAGTTGCATGGAGTACAGCTGGGCACTTCAGTGCCAAAGCCATTTCCTCCAGCTATTTCAGCGAGGCTGTTTTTTTAATAGACCAGAGAACTCGGAGTTTAGCACTCCATCAAACCTCTTTTCTTCCTCCTCCCCCCTCCCCCCCTTTTTATTTTATCTTTTTAAAACCCACACTTCTGTCCATAGCACCCCAACGTTTCTCCTCCTGTCCTTTCACAGCAGGTGCCTCTGGGTATAGTTTTCAGTCGTCATGACCTGGAGACAGGCAGGTTCAAGTTCAGGCAAGAGCTTTTTTCCCCTCTTTCGCTTTCCGACAGAAGCCAAGGCTGGGTAATACAGAAACACACATACACAGATTTGCCATGAAAAAAACCTCCTCACGTTTATTTGATTAAACAAAAATAAAATAAACTGCATAGGAACATTTTAAAGTCCAGAGAGACACTGACTTTGTTTTAAGGCTGCCAGTAGCTGATACATCATCTCCTTGCTACATCCTTCAGCCTTCCCTATGGACCACAAAGATACATTCAGAAGCCTCCATTAACACAAGGGTTCTAACATTTTGCTCACTTATTCTACATAAAAGTTTGCACATAACCTGTCATGCTTTCTTCTCGACAGTACTCAGCCTCTGACATCTAAAAATTATGTCACTTTTTGTCCAAGTGGAAATGCGACGCCCTTTTTGGAGCATGGAAGTTCTTGTCACAGCCTGTCTCATTATCAATTAGATATAAAAGCTCCGAGCAGCTCATTAAAAGCAGAGCACTGTCTGTCCTGCTGAGACCTTTTTTTTTTTTATTATTATTATTAGGAGAGCAGCATGATTAATCACTAAAGTAGAAAAGAAACAACTGCAACAGAAGAGGAAACTACAAAACCAATCAACTCAAGATGCCCAACATCCAAGGGCTGACAAAAATCATTCCGGATCCCGATGCAAACCTGCATCGAGGCAACGCTGCTTATACACTGGTAACAAAGTTTGGTTTTTTGGTGTTTTTTTTTGTTTGTTTGTTTTTTTAAGATGGGGCCATACATCTACAGTCAATTAAATGAGGGGAGGAAAAAAAAGCACGTTTGTGACCGACATTGGTTTCACATGGGTGACCTCATTTTGTTCAAGGCTTCCGATTTCTATTTGGCTTAAATGGCAGGCATGTGGTTCAACACCCTCCTTAACTCCAACAAATTGTGCAGGATCCAAGCAGCGCATGACAGGTAATGCGCAGTACAAACAAGAGTCACATACAGTAAGAAACCCCCACCAACTCCGGTGACTAAGCACACCTTACAAACTAGTTAAAAAACCTTTTTAGTCATTTTAGAAAAGAAACTAAGAACAAAACCCAGAAAGGCATCTCTGCCTCTGAAGGAAAGACTACTACATTGTCTGAAAAGTACTCTACAAACCTATAAAAGGACTTTTTTTTTTTTTTTTAAACTAGTCTGGTAGTTCAAAAGGAAGTTACTGAACTACATCACTACACAGACACTTAACATTCAGTCAGTAAGGCTCTACGAAAAGAGCTTAAAAAATTATCTACCTGAGTTTGTAAGTTGATACAATCATTAATAGAAGGTCTAAGACCATGCAGGTACACAAAGCATTTTTAGAACCATTATTGGTTAAACAATGATGGAAAAAGATGCCAGTCTGGCTCGTTAACCCGTAAGATCACTTAGAGACATCAATGTACATTTTCCACCATAACATTTACCAAACCCAACACAGCCTATCGTTATTAGGGGTCTCCTGTACCCACTTCTGTCACCCCCTCATACGAGCAGGGGAGGAAACGAGATGTTTCAATCACTGATCTGAAAATGTGCTTCTGCAACTTTACTCCACAGGTAAAAGGAGGGGCATGTTGCATGTCACTACGAAAGCTGCGTAAAACCCCAACGTACTGGTTTTTAACTGCCTCTTCTCCTGAGAATGTCTGAACCTAAACTGCCCTCCAGGAATAGGAACTTGGTTGCTTTGTCATGGTGGAAAAAATCCCATTGAGTCAAGAAAGCTACTAATACAATCACCAAGTCAAAAAAAAATATCAGGATCTTATTCCCTTCAAGCATTTGGTATAGCATTGCGTTTACAGCAATCGTTAACATCAGTCTTTCCAAAGAGGACACATTTGTCGGCATGCATAAAAGTTTTTCTCTTGTAGAGAGAAGACCTAAAGGTCTTACGGATATAAGAACACTGCAAAATGAACATGAAGTATGTCATGTCAGCTAGTAGTGTCATAATACTGAAAAAAGATTACATTTCCATACTTCGTAGTGAAAACAGAACATACTCAAAAGCGTTTCAGGTATCTCGGTCCAGTCTGCCTGAACATTTGGTTTTATTTACAGATTCTCTAGCAAGGGCAGCTTAATTATTTCCATGGGCAGGTAGCAAAAACAAAAAGCAAACAAAAGCAAGAAGTCACCACATTGTACGCACTTAGTATCTCCGTTTCAATTAAAATGCTTGTCCAACAGGCAGGATGAATCCTTCCCCCAGGCAGATTCTCAATTATTTCTCAAACCTGTCTGATGCTAAATTGAGGTAGATGATTTACTTTTCTGCAAAATGAGGTAGAACTTCAAGAAAAAGATAGTGGCATCTCTAGTTGTGCATTTTGTACCACAGCAAACTGGGTTTCAAACTCCCAAGGACTCAAAGAGCAAAGGTACAACAATATTTGTCTAACGCAAGTACCAGTGTTCATTTTTTATACAGCTCCAAACTGTTTGTCTAAATATCTCTATCTTTAAATACCCTATTACCTTTTGGCACCATTTGGCTTACACTCCTTTAAAAAAAAAAACAAAACCAAAAAAAAAACCAACCAAACCCAACCAAAAAAAGCACTTTGGCACAATATTTTATTTTTTTTTTAAACCGGAACTGAACAAAGAAATCTTATGATCAAAGTTACGGCAAGATAAGCCTATAAACCTGCTCTCTTCAGAAATTACTTTTGGTTTAACTGCAACTTAACAGACTAGGCCCATTTTCCTGCAATTCCAAGGGAATGCCACATCCAAGTGCCTTGTTCTTCTTTCTCCCAACTTGGTTACGTCTGGCCACAATGTGCCTTCGTTTTCAGGTGTTGTCATCCTTCCCTTGCGTTCTTTACAAGTTTAAGGTTTATGGGCTTCCTTAACTGAGTTACATTTATATGATACTAAATAAAAAGGAGTGAATTCTCTGAGGGACCTGCATTATCAAGTACTGAGTCTGCTTCAGTTTGCTCCTGAAGTTCCTGCTGAAAATGGTTCCCAGTAAGGACAAGATTGGTTCACAGGCTGAACCCAAACAAACCAGCCACACTGACCGCTGGTAATGTTTTGTGAAGCAAAAAAAAAAAAATCTACCGAGAGCCACTGGCAGAGTGAAATTCCTTTGGGAGTTCTAGTAGACAGGTCTGTCACCCACATCTGTTGATCCCCAGTGTCAGAGCTAAGAGAAAGGGGCACAAGCTCATCTCGCCCTTCTCCAGGCCGTTTCCACTAGTTCAGAAGATTACTCTGAATGCTTGTTCAGTTTGCAATCCAGCTTCAAAGCCTTGCTTTTTCTTCTCTGCACCACATACATTCCGATACCGGGGCATTAACCTGAGAACATGCATAGCCTGAGAACATGCATGGGAAAAAAACAGCAAGGTTTGAATCTCATTTAAGTATTACTTTTTTAAAAGCCCCTATGGGGCATCTGGTGTTGGCATTGTACATTAGCGCTACTTATTTTCATTGCATATAAAACACTCCATTTTATAAGCTACACTACCACTTCTCAACGAGACCAAGTGTGCTTAGCACTATCTATGACAAAGATAAGGAATTATTTTGGGTAGCTAAATAGTAGTGTTTTTAAAACGAAAAAGCTCCCCAACACATGAGGTCAAATACTTGAGGTTTGGTTTGTAAGCAAATCCCACTGACTTTAAATAGCAACTTGGGAAGAGTTAAAGTCATTCCTCTTCCTGACAGAGCTGAACTGGGGAGGGGGTTTGTGCAATGGCTCCGTACAGAACAGCAAAGGGCAACTTCAGCGCCTGCCACCTTCCATGCGGTGCAGGCTGGAGAGGGGCAAAAAGGTTTCTGCAGCTCAACGCAATCCTCAATGGACTTTTTTTTTTTTTTTAATGCCTGGCAAACAACTCCCTTCTAGTCCCAGAGAAGGGGGGAACCCAACAAGCATTAAAGCACAAGAGCATTTCTAGCATACTCCAACACTGTCAGCCACTCCGGTCAAGGTATTAAGAGACCTGGCGTTTTTTATTAAGACATGATAGGATAAATGCAAGGATGCCGCAAAAATAAACATTAAAGCTTTTTAAACCAGTTTTCTTTGGTATCTACATCTTGCAGGCTATTAGTTTTCACAGCCCAAGTTGCAAAAAAAATTCTTGGACTGAATTCTTGGACAAGACAAACATGGATATCCGTCACAACCGTAGGCCAGCCCCAAGAAGGGAGACATGTACATGAGCAGAACTTGAAAAAGTTGACGGTAAACTAGCTTCCTCTCATACCCATATTTTGAGTGGCCACAGAAATTTAGTGACAGACACCTGTATAAAAGATTCACCTTTAAAGACTACTTTTAAACCGCGCTATCCTGAGATTAAGCCCAACTGAAACATACTGCTTTGAAGAGTTTGCTTCCTTGAGGCTTTGGCTGAAAGGCAGCACAGTTATTTTGTCTTACTTAAATTCAGGTGGTCTTCCTCAAACTTCTTTCAAAAAAGGTTCTGCCATCTCATGAATCTGTCTGTCTCTTTCTGGTCCTTTAGTTTAAGCCTCCTCTAAGTGGCAGCTATCTGTCTGCACACATCATCAGGATTTCTACAAAACCCAGAAAAGTTAACGCTCCTTGGAGGGGGAAAGCAGCAAGAAGGAAAGTGCACCTTGTGATTTCTCACAAACTTGTGAAGAGCCTTTCAATCTCAGGTCACTCTTGTGCATGGTGGCTGGCAAAGAGATGAACCCTTTCCTTGGAGGATGGTTAAGGCTCTTCAAGCTTTTGATAACTACCGTGTTTACGTTTCAGAGGTCTTCTCTTGCAAACAGTAAGGTAAATCCCACGGCATTTCCAAGCCTAAGAGTACTGATACATTAATTTTTCCATTGCAGAGAGACCCAAAAGCCCTCTGGTTCCCTACTTTAACAATTCTTGTTTGCCACCAAAGGCCTTATCCAGAGGGTGAAACAGCAGCTCCGTAGAGACTGCATTAATAGCTAAACTGGAATGCAAGAAATCCAAGAATAATACTTCCAGGGACTCCAAGTCACATTTTGCTAAAGAGATCTCTATTCTCCTAGAAAGTTTCTGCTTCTCAGAAAAGCTTTTTTTATATCCCTGAAAGGGCTAACTTCCCCTGGCCTCCAAGCTTTTAAGGATCATATACATTTATTTTACACAAAATTCTTTGGTACTGCCCTGGAAAAAAAGCAGCAAAGTTTCATCTTGATGCAGTTTGCCTTATGCTGGTACTGGTAACTTTTCACTTGGATCTGCAGCAAGAGATACATGGAGCTACAGGTCCATCCTGCCCTAAAAACTACAGTAGTAGATCTTCCTGAATTTTTCAGTCCAGCTCTTTGGGGAAGCCAGAAGAAAAAGGAAAAAAAAGTAATATTTTTGTCACTAACAGAGTTATTGCAATCCTTTTTAAACACAAAAAGGCTGTTGACTTCTCCAAAACGCACCCTGAATCTCCAAAACTGTGCTTATTCCTTACTTTCGGAAAAAGGTACCACTTCTGTTCCAACAAATCCATCAAACATTATTCCCTTAAAGTCTCTCTATGGGGAGGGGCAAAAAAAGCTAGTCATTTTACAAGAAAATAAATCAAAAGGGTTTGTTTTCCCCCCGCTTCAATGCTCCTTGCAACCTCTTCTGTTATCCAGATTAGGTGTACTGATAAAAAGAAACAGTAACTCTTTTTAAAAACTAATTTAGTTTTCAGGCAAAAGGGTAAAAAGAAATACTCAATGACAGGAAACATTAAAGGAAGCCTTGCTTTTTACCTAAACTTTACGACAACCACACTAAGCCACTAAAATGAACAATTTGGTTTAAACTTAAAGAATTTTTGTGCATTTTCATCAGCTTCACTTTGTGCTGTTGGATTACTGTGTTTCAGAAAAAAATACACAGAAATGCCAAAAAGATGCAAACTTGCTCTTCCCGGCGAGTGAATCCCACTCACTTTCACAAAACGTTCAAAGTCGTCTGGGAACAAGACGCTGTGCTCACCAGTAAATCAAACACACTGAGGTATAAAAAGGAGAACAGGAAAAAGTTCTCTGCTGCAGCAGCAATTCAAAAAAAAAAAAAAAACCAAACCAAAACCAAACCAAACCAAAACCAAAAACCAACCAAAGTCCCCCCTCCCATGTCCCCACCCGCAGAACTGCAGTATGGTCAAGAAGACAAATTCTCTACAAACACCTACTACCATTTTCTCCATTTAAAAAGTTACATACAGCCTTTTTTTTTTGGCTTAGTCTACAGAACTCACCACACAAACCACCTAATGTGCACAGCAACACTTGTTTGTGCATGAAACCCCACGGACGGGGTGGGGGGAGAGGTAAAATGTTCTGAACTGCGAGTGTGTGGGGACGGGGAGGGGGCGAGAAACCAGGGAGGGAAGGGACGACAATGAGGTAGATAGAATTTAACTTTACAGGCTCACTCCCTGCAGAAAAGATAAGTACATTCATCTGTAAAAAAATTAAAGATGAGGTAGGTTTGAATTAACGTTGTATTTTTTTTCATTTTCTCTTAGAAGAATTTCCCTGAGACAGTTTCTCCCTAATTCAAACACAGATTAGAAGACGAGAATCCGATTGTTTCCAAAGTCGACCACGACAATCATGCCATCAGGGGTGACGGCTATACCTGAAGGACGGTCCATCTGACCAAAGCCGCTTCCCTGAGTGCCAAACTTGCATAAAAAGCTACCATTCGACTCGAATATCTGCACCCGGTGGTTCCTGGAATCGGCCACGATGATGCGCCCCTCTTGATCCACCGCCACCCCCTGCGGGCGCAGGAACTGGCCGTTCCCGGTGCCCTCCGAGCCCAGAAAGCGTGCTGACTGGCAATCTGGATGGATGACCAGAAGGCGATGGTTGTTGAAGTCAGTCACTACCAAGTGGCCCTCGTGATTGAAAGTCACACCTCTGGGGGAATCAAAGTGCTTCCAGAGTGCCCCTTCGAAGCCATACTTGTTAAGAAACACACCGTCGGGCCCGAACAGCTGAACGCGATGGTTCCTCGTGTCAGAGACCAGGATCTTGCCCTCTGTGTTGACGGCCACATCCCATGGGTAATTGAATTGCCCGTTCTTTGTTCCTTTCTCCCCAAACTTCAGAATGAACTGCCCCTCGAACGTGAAGATCTGGATGCGATGATTGTCCTTGTCGGCCACCACGATCCTGCGCGAGATGTCACAGGCCACGCCGGCAGGGCGATCGAACTGGCCCGGCCGGGAGCCCAGCGTGCCAAACTTGTGATGGAAGGTCCCGCACGGTTTGAACACCTGGATGCGGTTATTGCTGCGGTCCGCGACGATGATGTAGCCTTCTTTGTCTACACTCACCCCCCAGGGGCGGCAGAGCTTGCCGTCGCTGTCTCCCTCGCTGCCGAAGGAGAGCCCCGGCAGCCCGATGCCTATGTAGCTGCGCCCAGATTTCACCACAACTTTGAAGGGGCTGTTCTCGATGTGTTGGTTGCACATCATCACCGATACCAGGTGCTCTCCCTCGAGCTGTGGACGGTAGCTGACCAGGTAGGTCCCGTTCTGCTGATCACTGACGTCTGCCCCGAAAAGGTTTCCATCCGGGCCCATCACCACCGCAGAGATCATGTCACCTCCTGAAAGGCGAGGCTCACCATCATGGTCGTAACCTATCACTGTGAAAGAGGCCACTTTGCCCTGCAGTGCACGCTTGAGGCCTTCCCCAGTGGCTTTGGTCAGAGGAGCGAAAGCCCCGCTGCTGACGAAGCCCATTGATTTAATGGCCATATACAATGCCTGGTCAGGGGGAGTGAACATGATCCTGTCGTCTTCCTGTGGCTGAAGAAGGCCTCTCACGTTCTTCAGCTCCTGCACCTGAGCCAACATGCGGTCCCGAGCCAGAAGAATATCCATGGTACGACCCTCCTCCAGGACCTGCTGAACAGCACTGATGGTGTTGTCCAGCTTGTTTAGGTTCTGGCGTAACTTTTCAACTTGCAAGTAGAGTGACTTAGCCTTGACTTGACGTATCTTCTCCACCTTGGGGGGAGGGACACAGAAAAGCACACTTACATCAAGAATACTACCCATAATACAGAAACATTTCCTAGTGTCGCTCTTCTAACATAGAAATTGGTTGCGCGGTTGTTGCAGCACGTTGACACAGAACTGCAGACAAGCCTCTAAAAGCCGTGATATAGAGAAGCAGAAACAAGGAAAAGGAATTTTTTAATCCAAATTCAGGATTATTATTATTATTCTCTCCCACCCTCCAGCCAAACTCATACATTCTTACTCAGCAGGTCTGCTGCACCGGAGTGCCATTTGAAAGGAAGAGTCACTTGCTTACTAATAATGACTTGCTTCTCAAATGCTATTCTGTTTTCTAGCTGCAAGGTACTTGACAGATCATCTGAAGGTACATCTTATTTAGACTCCTGGGAGGACAGAGGCTACTGCAGGCTCTCAAGAGCGAGCAGAGGCTGAGGCTTCTCTGACCAGGAATTGAAAGCAATTTCAGAAGGCAGGAGGCTGTTATCACACAGAGCTGAGGCTAGGAGTCAGCATCCCCTCATGCACACGGGCTCCTGTCGTTCCCCTGCCTGCCAGAACTGTTTTCATGTGACTGGGTAATACCAGACATCTATCTCCAGGGATTTTTCGGGTCCAAATTATTTTAATATTTTCTTGCAAATACTGGCAGTCATGCTGAGCTAGTGCTTTAGAACAGGACGCTTTATAATGTCACTTCAAATGACACAGAAGGTTGCTGCCGGTCCCCGCTTGGGGGGCTGTAGCTCAAGCAAAAAAGGTTTGTTTGTTACTATTTTATATACGCCTATGTTTCCCTTTACTTGTGAAAAATCACTTTAGACCATCTGGCAAAGACACCTGCCTTGTAAAACTAATGAAACATGTAATTGCTTTATTGTTGCAAAAATACATTTCCTTATGTCTCAATACCTGCTTGGCTGCAGAACAACACCAGCAATGTATTTTAATGAGGGACAACTCACTGTCTGAAGACTCCTTGGTTATACAATGACTAGATAACAGATGGACAAACATGCTATTTCATTTCAAGTTAAGACATGTGGGTTTTACCTGACTTTAAAAAAAAAAAAAGTCAGAGATGCCTCTTCCAGTAGATCTCCAAAAGAGATTACTAATCTCAGATCTCATGTTAATCCTTGGCCTAATCTTTGGTACTCAAAATTATTCACTTAGCACACTTCATATGAGGGCTTATTACACTCAGCTTTTTTTTTCTTTGCTAGCATAATTTACCACCACCAAGTTTCCTTCTTAAAATAATGTTTTATAACCTGAAGAAAACTTGCTCTCGGTGCAGACACTCCAATAAAGTGCATTTATACAGCCTCTTGGGATACAAAGAGCTTAGGGGCAGCTCTTATTTCTGTACCAGGAATACCTCAAAAGAGAAGGCTGCCAAGCTTCTTGGGGAAGGCTAACACTAGAAAGTGAAGTCATCCCCCTCAATCCAAATACCTCAGAAAAAGCAGCATTAGAAGTACAGTTAACTACATAAAATGCATTTTTAATCCTGCCACTGACACTTATTGAAGAACTACAGAAAAACAAGTTTCTCTTTTAGGGGATTAGTCTCACTGTAGCTAGCGTAGTTCTGTAAAATAAGCAGAGTGGTTGTTTTGCTGGCAACAGATATTAAACCAGAGAACTACTGTTCCAATTAATGTTGACGGAGAACAAGCAGGGGAGAAGTACTTTAGCAGGATGGCACTGCTTCCTGGCAGCACGTGCCTCGCCAGCCACAGGCACATGCCATCCTGCCTGGCTCTGCTAGTCTAGGCAGCATCCACACAGCACCTAGTTTCCTGCCACAATTTATCTGGTGGGACTCCACATTATAGGAGCATTCCCGGTTTACTTCTCGACTTTTCCCATCTTGACCACACGTTTTTGCTCCCCTATACCAGTACTAAAAATCATGTGGTGATGGGACTAGTCAGTTTGACTCACTGATCTAAAAGACCTGATCCAACAACAGAGAGTGAGTTTATGTTCAGTTCTGTCAAAGAACTGGCCCAAAGGGCCAATCCAAACTAATCTGTGCTAAACAAACAGAGAAGAGCCATGACCACTAAGTTACCTTTCTAGAACAAGAAACTTTGCTGTTACTTCCTTTCCTTCCCTCAAAATGCCACACATGCATTATGGCTGAAGTGAGTGCAGGAGTTTGGGATTGTGCAGATACTCTTGCTGAAGAGTATTAAAAAAAAAAGTCAGAGGAATACTACCTCGATTGAGAGTAAAGTAACTTTTTAGGCATGGGGACAGTGAAAGTTAGTCTTGTAGAATTTCCACTGGTCTGTCTTTAAAAAAAAGGAGCTTTGCTCCCTTCCTTTGTTTATGAAAAGTGGATCATGTGAGAAAATCCACATACTACATACCTACTATGGCAACATATTTGAGAGGTTTTAAAGACATTCTTTAAACAAGGTGTTTAAAGGCGATCTCTTCTGCACTCAGTGCAGAGATGTGCGGCACAGCTGCTGAGCCAGCAGGGGGAGTGCCCACCCTACTCGTGGGGCTGAGCTTGTGTGAGAAATACCTCAAGTCCCTATAAAAACCCAACCGGTTTCTCAGATTAAGAGATACCTTCAGCACAAAACCAGCCAGAGCCAGAATCCAGCATCCTGCTATCTACAGAAAAACAAGTTCACAGTAAACTGTAGCGTTTCGATTCAGTGTTACTTAGGAGGACACCAGAATCTGGTCATACACTAGTTAAAAAAGCACATTTTCAGGTTGAAAAGGCATCGAACTGTGAAGTGAGTTCAAACCACAAATGTACAGTGCATACCTTCCAGAGCAGCTCACACTCCCGCTCTTCCAAGGCCTTCTTATGTCTAGTCGTCACCGCTTTGACTTCAGACTGTACCACCTTCGCTTTCATCTCAACCTGCTCTGCCACAGCCTGGGCCTGTTCAATACTCAGCTGGGGAGGAAAAAAGACAACATGCTTAGGGCTCAATCAAACCTGTTAGAAATGCATCAGAGGACTGCTGCTTACATTTCACTATGCCTTCACGTGAGGGCATCAAGTGACAACACTCTGGTTTTTACCAAGCCTTCACCCATCTCATGCATCAGAGCCTGAAAACTGGCATTTTTTTTTTTTTTTTTTTAATACATCTATTACGTGGCGTTTACACCTTCATTGTACCATGCACCAACACCACAGGGCTAAATTCCCCGTGAAATTCCAGCAAGGAGCTAGAACGAACTCAAGCAAGAGATTCGCACAGAAATTCATACTCATGTTTTCCTACATATAGAGAACCCAGTTTGTCTTGTCCCTCAAAATGGTTGACTGCTGTGTGATGGTTCTGCTTCTGGTAAGAAATGACACTGTAGGGAACAGACTGTTTTATCTATGCATTTGAGCTGCACAGAAATACTCCTAACAGAATGTGAAGTTAATCAATTTTAAAAGAAATAGCTAAGACTAGACAGTTATCATTAATAAGCATTCATATAGTTATTTACACCCTGGATAGAGACCAAATTCTTCCAAACAGAACCTTGTAATACTAGTTGTTTTTTTTTTTTTTAAAAAACATACTGTAGTAGTATTCTTCAAATACACAGAATGCATATGGAAGGAGCACATCTCTTCTCCCCTCAAAAGAAAAAAAAAAGTTTCCTTGAAAAATCCTTCCCAGACTGCTCCCAGATTCACAAAATATTACAGAAAAGGGCATAAAACCAAACAAGATAAAGGGTAGGCAAGTCTGAAGGCTCACAGTTCTCAGTGGTAAAGGTTCAATAGCATCAGTTAACTGAATCTTTTTAACACCTTTTTTCATAACACTGAACCATTGTAAACGTGCAGATGAAGTTGTGAACCTCTAAGAGATTAAAAAGATACTAGTTTATTAGTTAGAAAATTACAGAACAAAATGGAGGTATTTAGCCTAGAAAACAGAAGACTATGGGGGGATCTTATAAATGTATGTAAGTACCTGTATGGAGGGTACAAAGAGGACAGAGCCAGGCTCTCTCCATTGGTGTCCATCAACACCTGCACAAACACTGTTACTTAAATTACTCTGAGAAATTGAAGTGCCACTTTCAGCCCTAAACTTTACAAGACACATTGCACAAAGCACTGATGGCCATCTCCAACAGGCTGGGCCGGGCCATCTTTGGGCCCCCAGAAGTCACAATAGGTACAGCTGCAAATAGGCTATTTACTGTATCGGCCAACAGCAGGAAACAAAACAGTTGTTCTCCCTCTCAAATTCAGTAACCCGATGTGATTCTTCGCTAAACACAGGCCTTGCCTTCTGTTTCCCAAGCATGTGAACTGGCTGACCATCTCATTCACTAGCACCGGAATAATTATGACACACCATGAGGACAGTGCATCACAAAAGCTGCTTTTCTTTAAAAGGATTTGTTGTTAAAAGGATTGTGTGGTGTCTGACCAGAACAAGAAATGCTGCTGCCTAACGTGTTTCCTAAAAAGTTGACCTCTTTGAGACAAGTCCTGCACAGGAAATGCCTGCAGAACAACAAGAGAGAGTTATCATGGCAGAGCTGTGGTATCTTAGAGTAATCTAAGAGAACAAGGGATTTCCATGTAAAGAAGGCTTCGAAAAGTTGTACTTAAAGCTCTTAGCTTTTGCTTCAGATAGATAATTTGCCTATTGCTGTTCCCCCACCACCACACCCCTATCTCCTGCTGCGTTTGACGCTGGTCAGCCGTCTGCACCTTTGGCAGAGTGCAGGATCATGTGAATTTCACCAGTATTTCGCCAATATCCTGGACAATATTATAGCCTTAGTGTTTTGGGCATCCTTCACTGATCTGAGCTGTTCAGACTCAGGTAAGCAAAAATAAGATCAGGACTTGCTGGTAGACAGCCTTGTGTTATTGAGTATAGTTACTTGCCCTACCATAACTGGTTCCTACAGGTGGGAGATCACAGCATCCGCAACCTCTCCTGCTATGATGGTCCTTCCCAGAGGTCCACAACAAAAGGAAACCTTGCACGTAGAGCTTCCAGTGGGGCATTCGAGCATGTTTTCTTAGAGAAAAGCAATGAAGACATCCATCACTAGCTATTGCTACCAACACACTTCAGAATTTCTTGCTCTTCTCTATGAACCTACCCAAATAAGCAACAACCAACATTCAAATACACAGTATTACCTGCACTTTCATATTCCAAAGCATTTAATGAGGATTATTAGGTCTCAACGTTCTTATTCTCTGGACATTTTGTACCAAACAAACTTTGCTAACACCTTAAGGTAGGTATTCCTACAATTCAAACAGCATTTTACAAATTGTTAGGCATAAACACACCCCTACATAACATGTCTACATTATGGCTAGTGGCTACATACATCACACTAAACCAAACACTCCTTTCCAGAATAAGAAAGATCCAGACATGAGTGACCAGTTCCTACATGCTCCAGCTAGTTGTGAGTAAGAGGTGAAAAGTAAACTTGTACCGGACCCCGGGTGTCCTCTGCAAGCCCCCTTTAGGTGGGCATTTATGTGCACTCCCATTGAGCTACATTTAATCACCATGGGGCAAAACTGGTGATGAGCTTGCTACCCTGGCTCTGACATGGCAACCGATGCTACAAAACACTAAGCTATGAAGAAACTGACTGCACCAGAAGTAGTAAAGTAATATTGTAGAACTTTGCTGCACTTCTGGATATCTGTGCTGACTACAGAGGGGGCCCAGATCAGGATTTGCCATTTCGTAGAATGGCAGTTTTCAGCCATTTTGCACATTTCCTGTCTTCTATTACTGGACATTAGGAATTGGAGCTTCAAGTTAACCAAAAGCTTTCTACAATTTAATTTTTACTTAAATACTCCTATGGAATATTTAAGTTAAGACTGAATAGTAGAAAGCTTTTAATATTCCTATGGAATATTTAAGTATAATGTTCTGGAAATATCACTACTCCAAGTTTTCACTAGTGCTGCTTTTTTAAATAAAAGAAATTAGGATCAGAAGCATACAACACTCCAGGAGAAAGAAAAACCATTACAAAGCATGTGTTCAGACAGACTACAAACAAGAACTGCAGAACTACTGCAAAGGCACCAATGCCCTCACTGCATGGTTTCCACAGCCCAATACCCAAATTAAATCAGTATGGCCATAGTTATGTCCTTATAGCACAGACTTATTTAACTTAGGTCTCAAACAGCAGAGCCTGTTAACTGAGATGTTGAGCCATGCTGTAAAGACTACAGCAAGTCGTTCAGAAAATTATCCATTTGAACAAACTGCGGCACAACACGCCACTGTGGCAACACCATGAGATATGTAATGGCAGCTTATGGTAACTGAATTGCAACTCACTGATGCTCACTTGCATGCAAATTTTTAAAAACATCCTTAGGAGTTTTAATTCCACCCATCCAAAGATGGAAGGAAGGTCTATTTTTTCAGGTATTAATTCCAATATTAAAGCTTGCTAGTCTAAGTTTTTCAATGGAAGTGCAAATGTCTGGGTAGAAAATTCAAACTTTAAAGCAAACTTTTTGTTTTCTTCAGAGTAATCCTTCAGTATTTCAAGGGTGAACAGACCACAGGTAATGGCTAAAGAACCTTAAATACACACTTCCCTGCCTCAACATGGAGGATTTACACTTTAAACACTAAGGAATTTAAGAGGAATTTAATCCTGCTTAGAGGAAAAAAAGCTTTGAGATGCATATTCTCTGGCAAACCCTCACTAGCTTTTAAAAGCCTATTAAATACAAAAAAACTTAAGGAAAGCTTTCTGTGCATCTCAAATTATTCCTCCTCCACCAAATGCTAAAGGTGTTCCATCCATAAATAGCTTGTTTTCAGTTCCTTATGGTAACAAAAAAGACATAGCTTGTTTCAAAGAACTTTTCAAATTACCTTTTACTATTTCAGAGCAGGATAAAACAACCAGGACATAACAGCCAGGTTTCTCCAGCATCAAGAGCTGGATATGAACTTCCTAATGTTCTTATACTAGAAAAATTGAAAGATCCTACACAAAGTATAGTTGCAGTAAAGGTACTAGGATTAATACGCTTAATTGGTGCAGCTATAGCACAAATCACAGTAATCGGATCAATTTAAAGGTTTCAGTCTAAAAAGTATAAAACGCTACAAAATTCTCACTTGAAGAAAAATTCCCACATAAGGAGAATTTTAAAAGAAGCTTTAATGGAAGAAAGGCTAGAGGCCAGGTTAACTCATGTCAGAAGCCAATGAACAATCACTTTGGTTTATACTGCAAGAACAGACTTCTTGCCTAAAGTTTTAGGCAGAACAGTAGTTTGGACAGTGACGCACGTCAAATCCATCTTTGCCAATAACCATCTGCTCACGTGTTACACTTAGGAACTCACTAAAACACAACACAAAACAGTAACTAGAAGTACAAAGAAATCCAGCCTCTGTTGATTTAAATCCTAGATTTAGAAAAGCACAATTGACTCCATTTTGTTTACAAAGCTTCATTTCAGATTCTCAAACCTGCAAGCCTGACTTCAAAGCCACGCACAAGGGTGCCTGAGCTAACTTGATGTGACAACCCCAGAATGATCCCTTGCAGCACAGCGGTGCCATCCTTCTCCGGTATCGACCTCCCGGCAGCACGATCCATATGGCAACCCACAGGGAAGCTTCCACTCAAGGGCAGAGGCTCAAGGCAACAGATCAGCTTCCTCCTCTGGCTGGCCAAGTTTCTTACAGTACCTCCCTTCCCCCCTTCCCTAGAATAAAGGCGTTAATCTACTTCATACCACCTCCCCTGCAATTTGGTAGAGAAGAGGCATTGCCTTAATGGCTGACCTGCCTTACCACCAACTCTTAAGCCTTTCATGCTGGTAGATAAGAGGGTGTCTCCCCCTCTGTATTCTGCACATGAGCAGTCTCACTGCAGGCTTCCACGTTTAAATTAATGCACTGTCAAACATCCCAGCAAAAAAACAACTATAGGCTCAGCTAGGAAAGAATTTGTTTGTTTTCCGACAAAACTACTTAGGACAACTGACAAGAACAGATCAAACTGTATTTTAACATGTTCACCTGGAAATTGACCTTAAATGGGAAGGAGCACTCAGTGCTTTACTGTTACGCAAGTGCATTAGATTACACACACACATACATACATATATACAATTACACATGTATAGATGTATTTTAAGAACATGACATTTTGAAAAAGCCATCTATCTTTCATCGTAACAGATTTACGTTCAGTTTGTGACCCAGTCCTTGGAAAAAATTCTGAAAGAAGACAGCTAAGTGTGCACTTTCCTGAGGTAAAACAAGGCAGCAGGAGAAGCTCCCCATATGGAAAGGGAGCAGTCCCGCTTCTCCCCACCCCATTAATCCAATGTCGACTTTCAGATCACCCTGTGAATCAATTCAAGTCTCTGAAAAGGCTAGAAAAAGTATCCAAGCAAGGAGGATAGCCTTCCAGTGAGACAAGAAAGAGGTCCTACAAGCAAGAGAGTTGGGTGTTTCTGCTCCGTTCCCTGGCACCATTGACAGCCCTTGTAGCACTGCAGTGACCCAGCCAAAAAGCAATACCACAGAAAGGTGACCCCTTTCAGCTGGATCAGTTCACCACTCAGGCACACAAGCACAAGTGCTTGCATTAGGGGCAAGCTTAGAAACACACCATCCAGGCCAGGACCAGCACAGGGAAACTTTTCCATTGCTACAGAACATCGCTGAGGAAAAAACACAAGCCTCTTGCTGCCAGGATTACTATTTCTTACAGAGGACTTCAACTCCTTTGAAAAGTGAGGTTGGGACTTTTCAGGAGTGACAGACTAGACCAGGCTTCAGTGGATCAAGAGCCTGAAATATATCCCGCTCACAGCATATTTTTTTTAATTTTTTTTTTTCAAGTCTGAAAAACAATCTTTCCTCCAAAGCCGCAGGAAGAGCTTAAATAAACATTTCTTCCTTAAAGCCTTCAACTTTGGTTAACCAGATACTCTCCAGCCAGTTGACTCATGGCTTGATTTCCTCTCTCATGGAACGCCCTTCAAATTCCACCTTTTCCCTTGTACTCTCAACTACCCTTCCCCATTCATCCTCAACATCTCATGTCAGAGAGCTACCACTGTCAGAGCCTATTAAGAATGAGTTACTAGTGCAGCAGCATGAATCAGCCCCACTAAAAAGCGTTACTACACCATATTACTTTTCAAGCCTCAAGTCTCAAGTCTACGTTCCTCATATTGCAGCTTGTACCAGCAATTTAATTCCCTGTTGACTGTTTTCAAGCTTTAACAAAGGCACTCAAGCCAATTTCTTTTACTTCAGAGCGTAGTTGCTTTAGAGTTTGTTTTAAATTCATGCTGACATGCTGTCTCCTCTCTAGGATAAATATATAGCTTCACAACCCTATCGTCCAAACAACAAGGAAGGCTCTGCTCCATGAAAACTTTCTTACACAGCAGACTCACTGCATCAACCCTTGAGTCTGGCACCTCTGCTTTTCAGTTGTTGCTGATGTTGCTTGGGTAGCAGCTGTCTTTGAGTTGTACCATCTTCCCATTCATTCCTGCATATGCACTCACAGATTACCACCACTCTTAACTTTATCACCAATCCGCTTCCTTGCTACACCCGTTTTCTGCACAACAGCCCAGATTAAAAAGCCCACTAAACTAGTAAGAGACCTCAGTTCTTGAAAAGCATAGCTTATTTTACAGAATCCTTATACAAGTCGCTCATTTAACACTTCCAAGATGGCCCCTTAACCTGGGTGGGCTATAGCCAGACTAGGGCAAAACTGCACAAACCAAGTTCTGTTGAGCGGCTCGTTTGAGTTACATGAGCCTCGCCAGCACCACCCACCCTTTAGCTGTACCATCATAAAGCAGTCAGATCACCACAATAGCAGAAGCCTCCAGCATAAGAGCCAGAAGAAAATGGCAGAAGAGTAAGTAAAGTATACCCAGTAGGAAGTAAGCAGGCACAAAAGCATTCACGCAATAGTAGTAGAGCAGTAGGGAATGACATTCTGCTAGTTCCTACTCCAAGAGTCAGTCAGTCCCTTCTTAGATGATTTACCAGCACCAGTTAGATGATTAAGAGCCCTGGAGGTCAAAAGCAGTAATTTAATTATTAACAGACAAGCCCTTGTCTAGGACAGCCTGGAGAAATTCAGAACCCTGCATCAGTGAGGTTCTTTAAACTAGTATAATCCCTTTCTTCTGGCTCATTTTGGGGACATGTTAAATGCTTCAGTATGGATACAGCTTAAGAGTCTTATGATCCAACTTCAAAAAAAATTTTGGAAGAAGCTAAGGTTTGCAAGATTTGGTCTTGAGATGGAGTTTCAAATCAGCCATCCAGCTCCATGGTGTTTGCTGTTCTAACAACATCACAAGCTGAAGGAAGACATCAACCACAGTTTAATATCTATACCATTATAATACTTATTATTTCATTCCATAGGTGCAGAGACACCTACAAGAGAGAGAAGCAGCAGATAACTATCTGCTCCTGTCCCACTGAAGAAGCTTACTTAAAAGTTATAGCTATCTGACAGGCTAAAAGTTATTGCTTATTCTCACTAATCAGTATGGCAGAAAAATTGTCATACCACAGAAAGGGATCCAACTTCAAAACAGCCAGTCCCCAAGACACACAAGCCCTACTCTGGTAACCTGCCCAGAGTAAACAGGAATTCCATAGCATTGCAGGAAAGTGAGCGAGGAGACACTGAAGGAGTGGTCACTGCCAACAACAATGGAAGAAGAGATTTAACAAATTTTAATTAGTAAGAGAAAAATGTAAGAGACTCACTCAAATTCTCATTTACTAGAAACAAAGAATGATGGGTGGACAATGGGTTTGTGGGTTTTATTTAGTTGTTTGTACCATGCATGTGCCAGGAAAGCACACCCAATTCAGAAAGTTTACTTCCTATACATTGCATTCTACCAACATTTACTCAAAAAAATCTTATTAGTTAAACGCATAGATGTCTTGAGTTTCAGAATATACAACTCAAATCGAGAGGATTTGAGGCTAACAAAATGAGACCATAGTAGTGTGGAGCGTAGCTTCCCAAAATGCTTTCCCCACCCAAAGTCTCTCCAGGCAGGCAAAATTACTGCCACTTATTACTAGGTATTGTTCAGCAAAAGTAACTATCTACACATTAGATTAGTTAATTCCCTACGTAAATTTCTTCTGAGTTTGAAGCACTGTACTATCTTCCTTCCAGTCCTTGCCGGTATTTATATCTGCATTATAAAACATAGCTGAGGTAGCAAGCAATAACAGGCAGCTATAGGAGGTAGCTGCGTGTGCAGAGTAATCAATCCTCGCATAGAGAGAGCTCCAGATTCTTCACACAGGCAGGCTAGAAGTTTCATACTAATCCAACAGCTGATTAGTATTTTATATTTGGTGGCAACACTGAAGATATAACCATTATGAGTCATAGGCAGTTACAGTGCTAGATGCTGTACAGGCACCAAAGGCAGCTGAAAATAAGTCTTAGTTGTAACAACAAAACCAGCTTGGCACTGCTATCCACAATGGGAACTTTCTTCAAAATGCTTCACGCCCAAGTGCGTTTGTACCGAACTTCATATATATTGTGATTTACATGACAGGATTATGCTGCAAGAATGCAAAATTCATATAACAGCACTTTGTTTTCAGCTCCACCAGCCACTTCTGTCAGAGATCTGAGAGAACAGAAGGGGTGAGAAGACTGACAGCAGAAGCAGAGCGCTTTTTGCCTTGACACCCTGCCCTGTAACAGACAAGCTGTGGGGAAAGAAGCGGGGAAATAAAGTACTCAAATAGGGAGCATCTTACTTGAATAGCCTGTCGTCCTTGCTGAGCATCCGCCAGGAGCTGAATGGTGAGAGTCCTGGAGTCCTGGAGGGCATCTTGGAGGTAGATAAAGCTGTGACCCACATGTCGTCCCATGGTACATTCCCGACATATGGGGACAGAACAGGTATCACAGTAGAAATGCAGTACCTAAAAATCAAAAAGATGTATCGCTATTTAATGAAGAATTAAAAGAGAAATAGTGCCAGGATGAAAAGATCCAACAGCTCAACTCTAAAGGAGATGGTTACAGGCAGTAGAAAATAGGCGAAGACTTCACAATAGTTTCTCCACAGAGGAAGAGCTATCTCTCCCAGTAAGCTCCAAATCATACTCTTAACAGTTAGATGGAAGTGTCATTGTTTTCTTTGCAATACAATACTAGGAAGAGTGTCCACATCAGCTCCTCTTAAGAGCGGAAGCCATCTGCCAACACTTGCAGATTCGAGATGTCATCTATGGCAAGTTTCAGGTGAAGACTTTTCCTGCATACACAAACATCACATTCTCTTGAGTGGGTCATTTAATAATCACCGCTCTGAAGAACAGCAGCACCAGCACACCCACCTCCCAGAAGGTAGAAAAAAGTATGCGTGCCCGAAAACCATCCCTTCTTATTTTCCAAAATATACAAATAGCTTATGTTCAGGATAGTGACAATATTAGGCAAGACTCTCTTCTGCCACTCTCAACAGCAAAGCAAAAAAACCCTTTGCTTTGTCATAGTGTTTCTAAGCTAGTGAGAAACGATCCAGTTGGAAAACAAGACCCGAACATTAGCACGCCCATCAGAGCATTTAAATGCTACAGTGAACTGTGGGTAACCACTAAAACCCCATTCTATTCACAAAGCACTTAAAACCCCTATATTCAAATGACAATAGAAGTCTTACACCAAGATGTTAGCCTAGGAAGTTGGATCCATTCATCGGCCATAACTGTTCCCATTCCACCCAGTAGAGGGAAGCAGTACACAGAAATAGCATCTTCCATGGAAGCATGTTTTCTTAGAAGCAGAAATCAGCTGGTTTGTTTTCAACAATGCAAATGAAGGAGTACAACATTTCAGTACAAGAAAGTTCTGCGTTCTAAGTCTTGCTCTTAACCACATATGCTATTTTTGTTAGTGTAATGTTAGAGAATCTAGATTACCATGGAAGAGTCAAAAATCCACTCTATGATGGCAAACAAGGTTTCACACTCCAAACAATATTTCTATCACCAGTTATTTGAAATGTACTTCACAGAAAGGAGCAAGAGCAGAACAAAGATTGGACAAGTGTTCGATATGCCTGTCTTCTCACAGCTGTCATCCAGCCACTCCCGATTCCAGCTAACAGCTCTCGATATGGTGCACAGCATCCCCCTTTCCCTTCTTCCTCAAAAGGAAGGGGGAGGACAGGACAGGTGATTCCCTCAGATTGCCTGTGCTGCATAAAGTGACATTTTAAGCTCCTATAAGCGCAACAGCTGAAGTGGTTTATGGATTAATTTCTCAAAGGGGTATGCGTGTGTTTGTACACACGTCAGATTTTAATAAAAAAAATTTTTTTTTTTTTAGCCTTAAGTTTTGCTGTAGGGAAACTGAAATAGATTGTTATATTTTGTTTCTGTTCCAGTACTAAACCCTCAAGCAGTGCCTCAGATCCTCCATCGTTTGTATGTAAAAAGCTGCCTTGGCTCTGAAATGCATTATTCGAATGCATCATCTTCCTCAACTAGAGGGTTCCTTGTCTTTATGCTGTGGTTGTCTAAATCTGTACACAATGTTCACTTGCTGGTGCAGTTCTGTAATTTTGCTGTTGAAATTACAGAGAATGTTTATTACATGCTGCTGAATGACTCCACTTAAACAACTGAGAAGTTGAGAGAGAATGAAAACCAAGACAGGGTATCGAGTTAAGTCATATGAATCCGATATACTTTAAAAACATACAGCAGGCATTTGGGGCCTCAATCAAGCAGAGCAGCTGAAAGGAAAATGGTGACCATATGAACAGAAGTTCAGAAGCAAGTTAAATCTGTTATTAGTCCTTCAAAAATAGTCAACACCAGGAGCAAAAGCTTGGTAAAAGACCACAGAGCCGTTCTGTCACTCAGGCACTCCTGCTGCAAGGTAGCAGCATCCAGGTAGAGAGTAATACAGCCACATTCAAACCAAAGGGAAACTAAATTTTTAAGCTGTTCATTTGCCTCTTGCCACCCACCAAAACGTGGTGGGAAACATCACTCCTGCATTTAGAATGAAGAGAGACAAGAGCCATAATCTCATTTCAGAAATACGCAGATTACATAGGACATGGTAGGGGAAAATCTTGGGTAAATACTACGGAGTCCTTGATAAAGCCTCATATTTGTTTCTTAATAAACAAAATTATGAAAGCCACCTAGATTTAAATCTGAGAGCAAAACAGTTAACAGGCTTGGAAGAAAAGCCGCAGGCTGTGATGGACTGATCTCCATCATTACACTGTTATTTAAGACAGTTACCTTAAATACACACCAGAGAAAGCACAAATGCATAACCTGTCCTCCGTGGGGACGGGAGCTAGCCAGCAGAGAGAACTGGAGGAGTCAGCCAGCTTCAAGATGAACTAGGAACCCTCCCAGAAACTCCCTTCTGGACACAAAGACTGCAACAGAATTCCTAAACTTGGCAGAGGTACAAGAAGGGCAATTCTCCTACTGTGGACAAGCTCCCATACTCACTGTCGGGAGCACCCAACAGGCCGTATGTACATCAGGTCTACCCAGCAGTGGGGCCACACTCATAGAATTTTCCAGAATGAAACTGGAAAGTACCCAGCTGTGCAGGGTGCAACAACAGCGAGGAGGAGGGGTTTGTGCCAGCCAGGCTAACGGAGCTCGGAGCACAGCATCCAGCTTGCCTGCGCTTGCAACCACAACCAGGCATTTATTGTTAAACTCAAGCCTGCTCACATCCCAGTCCCTAGGTCACGGCCACAAAGGTCACGTACTGCTAGATTAAGTTTCTATGCCTGTTTCTAAATAGAAGGGGGAGGAAAATAAGCCAAACCCACCACATGCTCCCGCAACGAGCAGCCCCCTACCAAAAAAAAAAAAAAATCATACCAACAATGTAAGTAGGACAATACACAAGTGTGTCCTCAATTCAGATTTGATGCACTTGTAAACATATGTAAAGGGCTGGCAGAGCCTCTCCCCCTTCTAATTTCAGCAGTGTGAAGAGGCCACCCCACATTTCAGTTGTGCTGTTATATTAACGACATACTGCTCCTTCTATGCTCATTATATGACAAATAACAAGACTGGTCTTGAAACGTCGATAGGCAGGGGTAGTGGGAAGGAAGGGAAGAGTAATACTAAGTTTTCCATAACAGATCAGCTTATGATACTCAGCTTAAAAAAAAAAAAATGGAAAAAAGAAAAAAAAACACACAAACCCACCCACAAACCAAAACACAGTACTTAAGACAAAAGTCCTAAAACTTTCCCCCCTCCACCTTTTGATAGTCAAAAAGATTCAAACTGTAAATTAACTATTGTCTTGTTAATTTCACTGTTTTCCCAACTGTACAAAAAAACTGTTTCATAAGCAAAAACCTTCCAACATGCTGTTTTTTCCAAACCACACAAATGTTCTGATAGGTAACAAGGAAAAGGAGAAATGAGAAGAAAGCAGAGACAGATTTCTCCTTTCAAAGAAATTCAGAATTGTGTAAATTACTTTTAATGACTTGTTCCTTTCTGTAGTAATTGCTAAGTAATTAAGCAGAAATACAGTTGTTTGTTTTGTAAGATAAAAACTGGTGCCTTTCCAACACCCATTTTGGTAACTAACTAGTAAGGGAAAAAAAGATTCATAAGCCAGTTCAATAGATTACTTTTTTTTTAAAAAAAAAAGAACTGCTTCACCACATTAATTAGGTCTTAGAATTTCCACCAAAATTAAATGGAGAAGTCAGAAGCAAGAAGGGAATAGTTTTAGAGATAGTTAGAAGTGATTTATTTTAAAATAAATCAGCTATGGGTTGATTATTTCCCAAACAGGAAATATTTCCTGAATTGGTGGCATACAATTTTAGACACAAAACAATAAAGGGAGCCTACTTCAATTTAAACAGAATCAGTGAACCATATTACAGGGCTATTCATCTTTTACAGCCACAGCAGCCCAAGAAATACAACAGCAAGGCCATAAATGTGATTGCTTCAGGAAAGGCTGTACAGTGCACCGTAAAAACATTTTACAACAGCAGGAATTCCTGGGTGTCGCTCTCCCCATTTTTTGGTCCATCTGCTTTCAAAGGGGGCAGGGGGATGGGCGGAGATGTTGTTAAACGTCCCCTGGGACTGCACAGCAATCAATCATCATCTGATGAATGGCCACTAAAGTTAAACCCTGACCCCACTCCACAATTCCCACACCAGCGCTCCTCTCCTTACTGCTGACCAGCTTCCAGCGTGCCCCCCCACCCCCCCACCTTCCAGCCCTCACCAAAATTTCCCGAATACCAAGCCCAGACAAAAGGAATGGAATGTAGTAGGCACCATGACAGAGGAAAATTCAGCAGAAACAGCAGTTGAGGAGGCTTATGCTTAACCTGTGTTTAAATAAACGCTCCTTCGGCAGTACTCACAGTGCCCTTCTCCTCCCAGCTTGCAAACACTTGATTTCTCTCATTTCAGACCACATTTAAGAGCATATATGCGTGCAGTTGTCAATGAAGCATGTGGAACCTAACCACGCTGAAGCATTTGTTCTGTCATGACATTTTGGAGCCTTGTAATGATTTTATTTAAGCCTAGACTGTTAAGAATTTGTACAAGGCACAAACACAGACAGTCACATTATTTTAAAATATAAGTCTGATGCCCTAAAAGCTACCCTGTAATCTTAACCAACACTAACCAAAAAAAAAATAATCTACAGACAAAACAGTAGCCTATTGGTTTCTGCTACTGGAAAGTTTCAGTGTGCCATTTGTAAATTAACTTACTTTGAGTTTATGACCAAAAAAAATATCATATTTACTATAGTCAGTCTAAAGCTTTCCATTACTAAGGTGTTTAATTATCTAGTTCCCTTGACAATAACTCAAACACCAGTGGCTTTGTTAGGTAGCGTGTAAAAGCTTAGATTACTATGAATTTAGTATAAACTAATTTTCCAATGCATTTTGGTCCTCCTCCCTCAACACTGTTTTATTTGTTTTGGCCCNTCCCCCACTTCCTCCCGCCCCCCCTATTCTGGAGAAAAAGCTGCTTCCCTGAATCATTCAGGCAGCACCAGTTGGGATGACTGGTTCAAGAGTTTGGTGCAGATAATTGTTGCAAGTTGAAGTGGAAAGAGATAGTATTTTTACTAGGAAGCTGGTCCTTAGTTTCCAATAGTGATTTCTGACAATTGGCTTGCTTCACATCATGATCAGAGTTTTAGGAGTCTTAACTTTTGTACTGAGATAACTCTTGAAATTTAAATACAAAATATAAAGGCTAAAAATGTAAGCAAGCCATGTGACACCCATCAGAACCACAGGCCATTTCTGAGTACACCTGAAACATTTTGCTTTCAGAGATACTTAAAAACTTCATGTTTTTGTGTACCAATTAATGATCAAATTACTCTTAGAATCTGTATTTTTGACTTAATGCTCTGGCATAGAAGAGACTGACTGGCTTAACACCAATTTCCCTTGCTGCATCCAGTGGTAATGGGAAATGGTACATCAAGTCCAGAAAGTCTCCACAAGTTACAGGAGTTAATTCTCAATTTCAAGTCAATATTTTACTTAAAAAAATTCTACAAGAACACGGGCACCTTGAAGCATTACAGCCCACGCTACATCGGGCATGCGGTAGGCACAGAAAGTTGTACCAAGTAGGATTAGCGAAAGCAGTTTGCTATTTATTACTTTCCATTGCCACTTGGAGGAACAGGAGATGGGTTCTGGTCCATCTGCAAGTTCATCAAGTGCAAGAGGATCATTCAGCCCTCCTGTTAATTTCAGCGTGACTTCCTTACCCCACATGGAATAATAAAAAAGCCCAGCTAACAGACTCACGCAAATCTGCTTGTGGGGAATAAAGCTGTAATTCCACATGCATTTTCTCTATCACCAGTGTTAATACCCTTTCCTTTCCCCCTGGAGGCAATGCTCCAGTGGGTTCTGTTCCTTGCTCCAGTTTCTCAGCCACAGAAGTATCTCTTGGCCCAGCACACGAGGGGGAAGGAAGCTCGCTTACAAAGCCCCCAGTCTAACCAGCATTGCTCCTCAACGTGAACCACACACAGCACAGGGCTGTCGTTTCGCTCCACAATTAAACTGGCAGCCACTCTACAAGGAAGCCTTGTAACTCCTGCTTTTCTCCCCCTTTCACCACTCCTCCAGTCTCAGTGAAGAGATTTGGGGATCTTTACCAACGGCACAAACTTAATTTTAGGAAACGTCTTAGTCAGCTTAGATCATAAGAGCAGCATGGCCAGCACAAGGAAAGGGAAGAACCGCCCACAAGTAAGGACATGGAGACATCTGATGACAACTGTCATTTATACTAAATATCAGCTGAGCTACAGTGCTGAGCCACACGGTTCAGTTCTGGTTCTCTGCCAACATCACAGCTGGAAATCAGTGTAAATCTTCTCATTGGTAGCATTCATATCAAGTTCTATCTGCAAGAACAGCATCTAACCAGAGTTGAGTCTGAGGCTCACGAGGCTGTCAAACCAAACACACTACCATACTCTTAAAATTCTTGATGTTTACCTTCTTCAATCCCACTGTGATGTCATGAAGCCAGTAAAAACAGCTGCATATTTTAGAGTGGCGATGTGACAACATTGGGTCAGTCCAACCATCTAGGCTAAAAGCAAAGGCTTTTTGGAAGACACACAGTTCCATTAACCAAGCTTAGAAAACCCAGTGAGCATTAACATTTAGCTGGGAGCGGAGCAGAGATCATTTAAGTTGTCTTTGCCGATGCAAACAGCATTTGCAAATTCAAAAGGACTTGGGTTAGAAGTGACAATCAAGATCCACTTTGCTCTGAAGGCCACAATCCCATCACTGTTAAGGGTGGGACAACAGGCTGTGAACTGGGGCAAGGAGGCAGGAAGTCACACCTTTGACAAAGCTGGTCTAAGGACAAGCTGGCTCCAGCGTACTATAAAATTGCATCCTCCATGTTTTGAGTTAAAACTTTATAAATAAAACATGTGATGACTGTAGCTCCTGGTTGTAGCCACTGAGGTGAAGCCCTGGAACTGCAGCATCCCAAGCATTTCTCACAGCAGCACGCTGCCAGCTGCAGTATCCTCCTTTCATCCACTCTAAATACGGAGGGAGCACTACACCAGTCACCTGGAATTTTCCCAGCATCTGAAGATTAACTTCTCATCAGCTAGCTTTCTAAAAAGCTATTGGGTGCAAGGTAACTTGGCCAGCTGATTTAATGTAGTACCTCAGAGATTCCCATTATTGACAGGCTGGTAAGAACAGCGTATATCCACCTTAACTCATCCCTCCAATTCTTCCTAAACAGGGATAAGCAAGGCTTAATAGTCTTCTAATGTTAATACTGAGGTGGCACAGGTGCAATTATCCCACAGTGGGCTATCATTTAATTACTGCATAGCAGTACATCTACGTTGTGCAATTTTCTTTTAAAGGAATTGTTTGGGGTAAGAAAAATCTGAATTTCTTTTGTTTTAAAAGAGTCACAGCATCCGCTTCAGCCCTCGAGCAGGTAAAGTAGCCAGTCTATGGCAAGATGCAATAGTATCAGTAGCTAGTAGATTACTTAGCCAGTGGCAAGTCAGCTCTTTTACAAATTTCAATAGCAGAGACCAGCCTGTGCTTCAACATGCAACTCATTAGCTGTTAAATGCAGCTTCTGTGCCAGATCTACATGACACGAGTAGCAGCAGGGTGGTCTTGGCACAGGGGACAGTGGGAGGATCTAAATATTCAACAGCTCAAGCAAGCAAGCTAATAGCCTGCTGTGGAAGCAGACATTAAGAGTGGGTCGGGACCCAGTTCCACTTTCAAACCCATCCGTCCAAGTCACTGCTCCGAGTCCCTACAAATCTTTCACTGCGCCCCCCTAACTCTTCAGCTCTCAGAAAAGCTAGAGTGTCTTGCGGTTCTCAGCCAAAGCCTGACCATGACTCCAGTGATGCTGTAAATCGCAATGGGTTGCCAATTGCTTTGCTATTGCACATGGCATTTTGTTTCTTAGAAAGAACCCAACTTCAACATCTCTACAAACTCCTTACACAACACATTCTCCCTTTTCCTGCACAGCTCCGCACTAGAGCTTCTGAAATTTTTCCTTCTATGCACAGGGAGGGTTACAATAGGAGTCAGGGTACGCTCAAGGCTCCCATGTCCTGCTCTGTGACTAACACCAGCAAAGGCCTTGCCTCTCAAAAATCTATATTCCTCAACTCCATGCTGTTCCTACACCACTTCAGAGAACACTACCTCCATTCAGGTCCTTGGCAACTGTTGACCTTCACATGGAAAGCTGACGGCAAGGATGCTATAATATGCCTCGCAAACAAATAGCTAGAAGACTTTTTTTTTGTCTCTTAATATACCAGCATCAAACCTTATTCCTTCTGATTTGATGGGGGAAGGGAGTGGGAAGAGAAACAACCCCTGAAGTTCCCAGATTTCACTCAAGGGCCAGCTAGTCCTCATGCCAGAGACAAGCCAACTGTGAAACAACATCCTAAGTTGACGGGCTGCGCGCAGTTTAGTTTGCCAGTGCAGTTTCCTGATCCCAGCACAAACAGGGTTTTTGTAGGATTCATTTCCTTATAGAACTAGCCTGTAGCCAAGCCACCACTACCGACGAAAATTTACTCTGGTGCAACAGATTCCCATTAATATTTTTAGAGGGCTTCTCGCGGGGGTCAGAAAGCCTATCAGGCTAGACATCTTAAATCCATAATGCCCAATTGTTAGGGGAAAACTGAGTATGAGGAGAAAGAACACATTTATCCAGAGAAACTGTGGCTTTACCTAATTTAATTCTGTGGTAGCTTCTACCTCTTTTTTTTGTTTGTTTGTTTCATGGGGGCTTTTGGGGTTGGTAGTTTTTTTGTGGGGTTTTCTTATTTTGAGAAGTACTAGAAAAATCTTGCTTCAGAAAAATATTCTTTAGGACCCGAGCCTGGCCTTATTCTTTCACATGGTGTAATGCTTCAATTACGTTATCTAGTACTTATTTATTGCAAGAAAAAAATATTGCACATTTGAAGACTCCCACGGTTTAACCACCACATGAATTTAACCTGCAATTCAAACCGCAGCAGCTAGAGAATACTAGAAAACTAAGTACTAGAAGACAAAGCAATTATGAATTCCGAGTCCGCTTTACTGCCTACTTGTTCCTCCCTTGCTTGTGGGCCTTACTGCCAATATAGGGGAATAGTACGAGAACCCAGAGTCAAAATAACTAGTAGAGAACAGTGCTCAGAAGTAGTAAGTTTCAGATAAAGCCATTTTTATATGAGAATACCATTAATCTAAAACCTGATGTATGAAGTAGCTCAACATCTTTAATTCCCATCTACAAGTGCCTACTCTATTCGGGTGAAGTTTGCCTCTGTACTGATTGTTTATAATCTTTTTAATATCATTACATAATCTCTACAGAATTAAAAAAGCATCTCTATACCTTTTTTTCGTAAAGGAAATGTTAGGATGAAAGGAAAAAATACATCAACTTTTAGACTAACAAATCTCAAAGCCCTTTTAACAAAGAGGGTTGTTAACACACATTTAGCAAAATGAAGCAATTCAGATTTCTAACCACCACTACTAGACCAATTCCAGTTTGTGCAATAGCCTAGTAGGCAAATCAGTACACATACTTGTACAAGACACTGTCCCCCTGTCCCACCACCTCCCCCCCCCCAATATTAGCCCTTCAACAGAGATTTACCTAATATTATGCAAGCTAATATCACTACAGAGATAGCAATTACCGAAGGGATTAGGCTGCTTGAAAGGACTCCTTGTGGCAAGACTTAAGACTCTTGCATATGCAAAAAAAAAAAAAAATACCCACACCACACAAAACCTGTATCAGTTTAAGTTTAGAAACAAAATCGTAGTGATCCTATGGCAGTTTAAACTACATGTGAGGTAAAACCAAAAAACAGCAGCACAAATTTATGCATTAGGGCATACGCTGATAACCTGGATTATAAGAAAGCATTCCTCCTTCCTCACACATTTTCTCAGTGGGTAAACTGCCCAGTTGGCCAAGCATGTGAGGCAAACGGGGAAGGGAGAATAAAGTCTTTCTCTCCTCTCCTTCCCCCACCACCCCAGCATTAGGAATTAGCTACTAGGGACGGCACCCTGGCTGTCTGATGTCAGCAGCACAGTTCTGCTGTTCCTCCCACTCTGCCTTCCACCTCTTCTGTCTTCAGAGGAAAGCTGTAACAAGAACAGCCATGGTACTGAACCGCCACAGCAGGAGCTGTTAATTTTTTTTTTTTTCTCCCCCTTCTTTAATTGTGAAACAATCCATGCCTATTAAACAAGTCCAGTTACCACCACTGCCATATGCACATCAAACTCAGGTCAAAGTGAATATGACCAACTATAGCCTTTTATTAGGAAATACAGGCAGGACGGTTGTCTGGGAAAACTGACATATAAACCCATTCCAAGTGTTTTATACTGCAATGTTTTCAGTTACTGCTTATGTGGAACAGGTTTTGTGGAAAACACAAGGCAGCACTGAATTGGCCCACTCTGTTTTTTGCCTTCTGTGCTCTTCTTGCCTAAACTCTGTCCCAAAAGCTGTTTTTAAAATAACTACACTTCTACACACCAAGTCCTTACAGAATAAGGCCTTTGAAGGAACTTCACTGAAACCCAAAAACGGCTAACATGAACCTTTGGAAGGTATCTTTTCAAACACCATTCAAGCTCTGCCTCTACACCATCCTCCTCTCAAACGCTCACACACTAAAAATATGCAAGTGTAAAATTTTTACTAGCTTAAGTACACATGTTTCAGAGCAGGAAGAAAAAATACAACATGTTGAGGTTTCGGTTGGGATTCCTTATAAATGAGGAATCTTAATTAAGCAAAAACAAACTTGGATTGCATTGAAGGAAAAAAAAAATTGTTTGCTCCAGACCCAGGCAGTAGTTTCTAAAAGCGTATTATACATACACGCTGTACCAGGGTTCCTCAGCTAACATCAAATTGTACCAGCCGTATCAAAAATAATCATTGTCTGCTCCCAGCATAGGACTTGGCACATTCACTAGAGTATCTTATTCAGAGAAACAATGTCGTCCTTGAGGATCAAAGCTTCGCTGCTTGTAGTAGAATGCCAGACTAAATTTGTCATATTAATACGCCTGTTACAATTCCTCTTAATTTTAAGGAGGATTAGACAATCACGTTTTGTGAAAGACTCCTCATTAAAGTGTGATCCTATGGGTGCTGGTGCGCTATTACTTCCAAGTGAACTCTAGTATTTAATGTTTGTTTTGGAAGACCTAGCTGTCTTAACAGCCACAGGGCATTTCAATAATCATATAACAAACATTACTGCAGGTTACTCTTTAATCCCTTGTGAGTGAATGAGTAAATTCTCATCCATCTATCATATAATGACACAGCTCTGCAGTTAGTGCCAAAAAGATACTGTAAATCATAAAAGTATCTAAGACTAAGGAGATCTGTTTTGGGAATTCAGAATTGTTTACTCAGAATATTTTTTTCTCCATCACTACAGAACAGTAAGAACAACAGATGCACCTTTGTTTACAAGCCATTAACACAAAATTAAGAGCCATTTTTGGTTTTATCTGAAGATTTAAGACAAGTTCTGATGGACGATTTTAAGTACACCTTCATAAATCTCTGGCTGTTTGCTTCTCTAGCAACAGAGCAGAAGCAAGATCTCAGAAGTGTTAGAACTACCTGCCCCACACCTGCTTCCAAATTAGTGAAATACAGGTACAAGCAAATTTAAATGCTATGTTTTCCCACACTGCCGAAGTGGTGGGTTTTATTTATAGCCACCACTCCCCCAACAAAAAAAAGCAAAAAAACCCCTTTCTGCAATAGACTGGAGTACTGCACAATGTCCTACTATAATAGACTTTTTGCTCATGGAAAAGACTTTAAGATTGCTTTCCTTTTGAATTTGGGAGAGGTGGGAAGAGATAAGCATTCCAGGATGAATATTCAATTAAGTGAAAACTGAATGAGAGCAGAATTACTATTCCTTAAAACTGCAGGGTAGATTTGAGGTGCTTACAGACAATGAACAAGAAATACTAACAATTGCACTTTGTCATTTTGCCAGTAGACACCATTATTGAGCAGTAGGTTCAGTTTGGGGAGTGTGAGGACAATCTTCCATCCCAGCCAAGGTTTAAGTTCTGGTTGATAAACACACACTATATTTAACCCATCCCAGGGGCTCCCATGGGTCGAGTATATAGTGTATGTATTCATACTGCCACCAAATAAAATTCTGTTGTAGAGCATTATAGTTTTGGTCTAACCAAACTTACAGTGCCTTAGTGCCACCCCGCCATGGTTCAGTGATCTATTACAAAGACTTTCAGAATGTGAAAGCATTTTGTATTTTTAAAACGCGTAAATACTGCGAATCCTTCAGTGAAAGCACCAGCTTTTTCAATAGCAGTATCAACAGTTGCACGTAACACTAGCTTTACACTGCTTCTGTTTTGTGCAGGCAAGTTAGCCTTACCCTAAACTTTAACTGTAGCCTTGTTTGAGCTTTAAATCAGGATAAATGTAAATATAGAGGGCTTGCTCAATCATCAGTGATGGGAAGAAAAGCTATGCAGGCTGAACTAGAGGGGAAGAGTCAAATGTGACCCACTTCAAAGGAAGAAGGGATGGCTAAAGAAGGTTAAATCCTTGCCCAATTCTTGAGGAGAAAAAATAAGCACTAGCCTTACTATTAAAAAAAAAAATAAATCACTTTACAATAAAATCCTCACTGTCTTTTGTTACATATAATACAATTCCAAGGAAGAGATCATTCTTACAGTGAAAGCATGTGAAAGTCCACCATGAACACCTACATTAGAAATATGCTATTTCTGACAAGCGCCAGCAGGAGTTTTGACTGCAGTTTAGGTACACCAATTCATCAAAAGGCCAGATTTACACAAGGTATGGTCTGTGTCCCTTTCCCCCCCCACGCTGAGGGAGGAAGCAGGTAAACAAGGCAGAAGAAATTTTTATTATCTCTGCACAATCAGCAGGAACATCTTATGAACGCTCTTGTGTACGCACAAGTCTTACATGTTAAGCCCTGATCATTAATTTTTTTTTATATATATTGCCAAACTAGTCCTAGATGTCCCCTACCAGCTAAGAAGATAAGTTTGAGGAGGTCATAGATTAGATTTATTCTCTCCAAAAAAAGAAAAATACTTTCTGCAATCCAGGCAGAAGAATGAAAACACGTTTAACCAGATTTCCAAGTACAAGGCAATTAACCTATTGAGTCAAGTCTGCTTGGTCAAAAGACTTTCAAGGAAGCTACCCTGCCTGCCTCTAGAATATTCTTCCCTGTAGTGTCTTCTAGCACAGGAACTCCTGAAGACAATATGCTGAATTAGTAAGAGGAAGGCGGCCAGGCTTTTGGACAGCGTTGTCACGGCGGTTCTTTCAACAACTCTGCACACAGTGCTGAGCACTCCGCTGCCATTCCAACTAAATTATTAGTTTATTCTAAGACACAAACAGCTTCTCGGGACAGTGTAATAGGTGTGTGAGCAGAATCGCAGGGAAGAACTAAAATGCTGTAAGTTAACACAATAAGGATTTCAGGGAAAGCTGCATCTCTACCTTTGTCCCTTGCCAAAAGCGTAAGTTGCTGCAGCCCACACGCCACCTTTGCTATCAAAGTAACGGAGCAGCTTTAAGAGCCACACACAGGCAAGTACCTCTGGTAGCTTACTAGCAAGACAGACCTACTGCATCAGGAACATCGCTTCCTGTAACTCTGCTTTCAAGTAATAACCAGACCCACTGATTCACTTAAGATTTAATGAGATTACAGCTTGAGGTGATTTGACTGGAGACCATAAAAGTTTTAGGAGCCCATCTGCTCTGCAAAACTAACCTCTGGCACACAAGCCCGGGTAGGAGCTGACCTTTTGAGAGCAGCAGGGTAGTTCAGGCAGGAATCAAGATTGGTACTTGTGATGGGCAGACAGACCAGACAAAACAAGAGATTTGCACTTTCAGGCAAAGAGGAGTTTCCATATGCACCAGTACTCAAGGGGGAGTTTCCATATGCACCAGTACTCAAGGGGAATCTTTCCAAACAATCAGCAGTCTTTTCATTAAGAAGAGTCGAGCCACCTTAGGGTGCTTTCCCCACCATTAGCACATCATTAATAGCGAATTCCAACTGCACCGGCAATGACTGCAAAATTACCAGTACTGGAAAAACCTAATGCAATATTCACATGTATACATCAAAAATCCAGGACAAAGTACTCTTGATCAAATGTCGAAGTGCTTAAAAAAAAAAAAAAAAGAGAGAGAGAACTTCCTAATCACACTAATAGCTAAGTTACCACGGCTTTTCATCTCACTTTACACTTCCATTCCCCCATAATAGCAGGCACACACATTTTCAAGAACCAACTGTTTTTTTCCGATGTTTCCCAGTATCAGATCAAACACAGACTTTTCTTCCAATAAAAAAAAAATACTAATTTGGAGAGATTGAGGGCAGAGGGGAGAAAGAGCTACTGTTTTTAGTCTGTTACTTTTTACAGGTCTGTAAAAGAGCAGCATTTCAGCAAGACTGCCGTTAAAAATACGTTAAAAAGTCTAGATGTAAATGCTAAGACAAATGTTCACATTTTGTTATTCTAAACCTGACCTTGTTAGCTGTAGAAGAGTGAGTCTCACTGGACAGCTGCATTTCGTAGCTTAAAAAAAAAAAAAGCGTAGGTGCTGTTATTTTTCCTTCCCTTTGTAGGCTGAGATGTTTTGTTGTTTTGTTCTCACTTCAGTAACAGGCCTCAATATGCAAGTTACATCTGGAAACAGACAAAAGCCAACTGCCCAGCAGTATTGGAAAATTAAAACATTGGGTCAGACTCAAACGGACTAGGAAGCCAAAGGTCAAAGCAGCATTAAATCATTAGTTTCCCAGCTGCCACCAAGGCATGGAGTTGACCTTTGATTTTGTAAGAAGTGGTCCAAGCAATTTTCTGGTGGCAATATGGGCAATCTGGCACAGTGGAATATTATCCTTGAAATGGGTTGGTGGGAGGGAAGGAGTTTAAGATCTTGCAGGCAAAGATTAAACTAACTCTTTAATCTCTCCAAACCAAATTTGCACCTTGAAGCTGCAAGAGCAAATAATGAATATAACATTATTAAACTTTAAAGCAAAGACACTCAAGCATTTGAATCATTCGAGGAGCTTTTTTTCAGCTAGCAGAGACAGCAAGTAGAATTTAGGAACATGAGGGACCCGCTTTACAGTACACTACAATGCTGTCTTTCTTTCCTGGAATAATTTAAAGTTTTCAGAAATTACAGTTGAAAGCGGTTTGCATAGCTGCGTATTTTTAAAACAATACATCTGAGAGATCATGCTTCTTCAGACCGAGGACCACAACACTGCATTTAGTCTATTTGTATCCCCGTTAATGACTGTTTGTTTTTTGGGTTTTTTTTACATAGCTGAGGTAGCAAAGACAGAAAGCAAAGGCCAGTTTCTTTTGTGTTTCTCTAGCCTCCATAATCTTAAATTTCATCTGCTACTGCCCTCTGGTAATACTTCCTGACTGGTCCTTATAAACCGTCTCCACTATGTGCTGCCGAGTTCTGGTCTGGCTGCTCCCAAGTTCCTAGAAAGGGGTTGGTTTTACTGCCACTTGGCAAAGAGCAGCACAGCTATCAAAGGGGTTTCCGACACAACCAAGGTACATTTCAAGAGCATGTTTGATCCTCCATTAGCAGCTAAGCACATGCACACACATGCAAAACCAGTTTGCATGCAATCAGCTGGTAAGCGATTTCTACGTGTGTTTAAGACATTTCTATGTGTATTTTTGAGCAATTTCAAGCAACTTCCTTAGTCTAAAAGGGTCACCCAGTGCACACTTCATTGTAAGGGCCATAAAAAAAAATTTTAAAGCTATTGCTTTCCTTTGTGTTTTAGGGAGGAGCAAGTTGCCCAAACAGAACAGAGAGCCCCCTCCTTGTCCTATGCCCAGTCCTCGAGCGTTAGTCACTACCAGCTCTTCACCTGAGAGACTAAGAGTCATGGAAGCAACTTGAAGCACAGACTGAGTCATATATCCACAACCCCTAACGGTGGAGGGGAGAGGAAAAGAAATAGTGTTTTCAGAAGATTGCAATTAGACATTAATGACTTGAGCAAAAATACATCCCTGTGCTGCTAGCCACCCAGGTGTGTTGGTTTTGTGTTGTGTTTGGTTTTGTTTTTTTTAAAATACATAAGTATTTTCACTGGTAAGGTGAAAAACACACCACCCTTAAATATCTAGGTGAATAAGGATGGGCAGAACAACCTCTCCTCCCACACTCTTTCCTCCCACACTCTTTCTTTCTAGGAAAGGCTCAAGATCACACAGCCAATATAAACATAACACATTCTGAACATACAGACTGTTATATACAGGTCACAGAGCTAACTGCAGGAAGCAAGCAAGGCTTCTCTCTCTCCAAGTGCCTAATGTTGTAATGCGCAAACCAGTGAAAGAATATTTAAGTCTGCTTTAATAATAAACACTACCAAAACAGAACACTGGAAGGCTATACTGGTAATTTCTTAGAAGAAGCAACTTCAAAGTTCATCCAGTTGGCAAATTAAGATAAAGATGGGCAATTGATTTTAATCCTTTCTGCTGGTACCATTGAAGGAGCAAAACAAGACACCAGAAGCCTTCTATGACACAGACTTGGAAGACACATACTTCCTCATCAAGACCTTTCAGAGAAAAAAAAGTAACTATTTTTGCTTGCTTAGCATTCTGGCTTACTCAGATCAGCATAAGCTTGCAATCGCTACTGAGACACCATGTTACCCTCACTTCAGTTACCCTACTTAGAAAAAGGAGGACAGGTTCTACCACCGCAAATTTCTCTCTAAGAGAGAAAGACAAAAGCTTACATCAGGTGTGCAAGCTACGGCTTGAGTTAACTCTTAAGAGTTGTTGCTGCACTACCTTCCATGGTCCTGAGAGTGGTGCAAGATGTGTAAAGCTAGAAAGAGGCCTTGTTTAAAACAAACAAACAAAAAAAAACCCCCACAAACAGCTACTCCCCACACTTCCAGGTTAAAAACCTCATTCTCATAAGCAGGCCAGTCACCAAATTATGTTGGTGTAGGAGTGGGTAATAACCTTATTTTTGTAATTGGTATGCTGGAATTGGTTACTACACTGAGATGCAGTTTCTGCCACAAAAACTTACGATGAAATCCAGCTACTTGGATACACTCTTTTCTCCTGAAAAAGATAGTTCTGTTTATTGCTTCAGCTAGAACTAAGACAAGACTGTCTTATTTCTAGACCCCACAGCTCTCCAGGAGTCCAAGTATACTCTCTGGACCATAACCAGGAACCAAATGCTGGACCAGCACTACAGGTGGTCATTTGCTCTTAAAACAGGACATAGCATGGGGGCGGAACAAGATGGCAATTATCAGGTGACTGGCTACCCCTGATCTTGCCTTATCCCTATTCTGGCTGCTACATGAAACCGAGCATCATCTCTGCTTGTACTAGAAAGTTACTTTCCATTAGACCTCCTTTCTCATCTCTGTAAGTGGACTAGAACCAGGACTTCAAGTTTACAGTAGAAGAAAAACACTCTAAAACTTGAAACCATTCACAAGATACTCCTAGAGCACACTAATACAGCGATTTTTTGCAGGTACCCATACAATCCTATATACGCCTACACACAGTTGAAGTTTTAGAAATAAGCCAGTAGGCTATTTTGGTTTGGGTTTTTTTTGATTGAACAGGGTAATATCTTGATGGACTGTATTGACAGTTAACACATGAAAAGGGTAGAGCATTATCCAACTAGCCCCTTCCACAACCCAACTGAAGGGGCCCATTTGATATCACCTAATGACAGTAAAGGACCATATAAGCCTCTACAATGAAGGTTAGGGAGAAGGAAGGAACCTTTGGGAGTTAGACCAGGGGCAACGAAGAGGCCTCCCGTTCTGTGACTGCACACGTGTTCCTCCTCATTTTTGCCACTGTGCCTCTTATCACTAGAGCCAGATGCTGGGGGGGGGGGGGGGAGACACGCGGTGGAGAGCACAACAGCTAGCAGCAGAAGCCAGGGACAATAGCCTGAATGTTTGGGTGTGGTGGCCAACAGCAGCTCAAAACAACTACTTAATGTTCTGGGCATGGCTGAAGGCACCCCCACTCCACACAGCCCCTCTCTAGTACCTTCTGATCGGGGAAGCAGGAAAGATGCATGTCTGGCTTCGCCTAGCCCCGGACCTCCCATGCATAGTGCCAGAACACTCCTTCAGTGCAGGTGGCTTCTCGTACTTTGTCTATTACTAAGCAGACAACAGGCCCACTTCCATCTCCAGAGGTGGTGTTGTGAAAGGCCCTCTTGCCTCCAAATCCTTTGGGATGCACACAAAGCAACAAAAAGGGTTGGTTTTTTTGGCAATGTGGTCTTTTTGCTTGGTCCTAACATGCTGCTCTGGGAAGTGAGAAGACGTCACTAGCCATCGTAGCTTTCTTACTGGGAAGATGGACCCCATCTCGGGATCCTACCTCGGGGCAGGAAACAAAACAGAATTTGGAGATTCCTCCAAAATGATTAGTTAACAAAAGTTAATAACTCCCACAGCTTCAAGAACAAAGGGCTATTGTGTCTCCATCTTAGGCTCCACTAGCTCAGTGGACAGGCTTTCGAGTCAGCCCTCACTCCCTGGGACAACTGAGTTTCACTAGAGGCAGAGCTTTATCTGTTTGCTTTTGCTAGGAGAACCACATCCAGTTTTACTTTCCAGCTCATAGTCTACTTCTAGCTTTGTCATTTCTGCTATTCATAAACATGTGTTCAGATCTGTGCTTTGTCAGTCACGTGGCTCAGTCCCCTTTGAAACCCCAGCTTAAACTGGGGTGCAAAGATGAATCCCCAGGTAGCCCACAGTAGCACAAAGTGCTCCTGGGAACAGGCACAGACATCTAGCACTCCTCTGATCTGAGGAAGGCCATGAACCTGCAACAGCTTATGAGCCAGCATGAGGCTGTTCAGATATACAAGGCAGATTAAATGATTTATTTCCAGGAGATGTTAAGTCCTACCACTGGTTCCTTTCCTGCTTGGAGAAAAGCAAGGGCGAAGAATGGAGGACTACCTCTGACATGCAGCCTCACTGGAAGAGGTCCTGTAAGAAACAGACCTTTGCTTTTATCCCATTGGCTTTCTTCAACTTAACTCTCCCCCTTAGAGCTGCTATTACCACCTTAGAAAATGACGCACGAGCCACAGCAGCCTTCTCAAAAGCCAGATCATGCTTGAACGCAGTGGGTCAGAACAACTAGATCAGGCAGAAGTGAAATTTGAAGTCCAGAGAGATCAACTCCTGTAAAGTTTGGTTCAGCTGCCAGCCACAGGCAGCAGGGGAAATACAGGGACCTGTGGGTGATTTGGACAGAACAAGTATTCCTTTCTGCTGCTGATATAATCTGGGACTGACTGGCAGCAGACCCTTGCACCTTAAAGTCAAAAGCTCCCTTAAAGGCATGACAAAGATGTTGTCATTAACGATAAACATAGAGTTGTCTCTATTAGGAGGAGGTATCCTCTATGATCTCATACATCTGCTGGCATTTAAAAAAAAAAAAAGCAAAATTAAGAGTCACATGTATTATTCTTGACACTGCCTTACCTATGATTAAAATACTGCAAATCGAGAGAAGATTAATATAGTGCTCTAATCTGGTGGATCAGTAGCTAAAAGCCTCAGCTAGGTAAAGCTTTAAATGTGACCTTTATAAGCAAAGCTGATCTTGCAGGAAGTTGCACGGTCAAAAAAAGTAATTCCAGTGAAACAGAGGCACTCAAGATGCTTGAGATCTGGAGCTAATACATACCAGGAAGGGATTTCTTTTCTTGGGAGAAGGGAGGAGTCAAGNAAAAAAAAAAAAGCGGGGGGGGGGGGGAGGGGAAGCTTACTAAATATGTTAACAGCAGACATTATATCTAATTTCTTTGCATTCCTCCCCCCCCCCTTTCCTCCCATTTTTAAAAAACAGGAGCAAACTTGTGAGTTAAGGATTCTGATCAATGCAACATGTTAGGAAAAGAGAGCAGGAGGTCAAGAGGAAATGATTAATCCTGTGCAGAAGACTGGCAGGATGGGTCCTGGAATGGCTTACCAGAACAATGCCCCCACTAATAAGCAGGTCAAAAGACCCTTACAGTGAACAGAAGCCCCAGTTACACTGTACATTAATATTCTTCCCTTAACCCAAAGTTACATTTGTTCATTAAAGCCCGATTCAAAAAACAAGTGTTGAATTGGAAGACAGGTGAAAAGTTGTGGTGCCAGACACAAGCAGCAAATCTGAAAGATAAAGGATCACAACTTAACAACTCTGAAAGTGTTAGGAGCTCCAATCCAAGACTGCATTTGCAGAAGGATTCAGTCAATTGAGGAATGAGGGAAGAACCCACTGTCACAGATTTCAGTTGCAAGACTGACTTTGTGCTCAGCTCGTGCCGGGGACCAATGCCCCTTCTTGATGAAGGCTGCTCTTCTGTTACCGGCATAGTTTAACACGCTGAAGGAAAAGGAGCAAGCAAATGCGCTGCAGGCAATACTTTGGACTTTCAGGCACGTGTTGTAAGAGATAGCTGCTTAGTACAGTGGTCTCACGGTGTCAAACAGCAGCGAGACATTCTCACCTCCAGGTAACTACCCCAACCCCATGCCGTTTCTCTCCTCTAGTTTAATCAGCACTGCAAGTCCCCCAGGCTGCGCTGTGGAAGCTGTTGGGGGACATCAGCTCTGCTTCCGACGAGGCTGCAAACTCATATAAAGCATTTCTCTATTCCGTGATGCAGCACAACCTCACAGAGTTGTGTTTGCAAATACGCAGTGGGGGTTTCACAATGCCTTCAAGCCTGACCCAAGCAAACCCTCCTATTAAAGAGCAACCACCCCATCAGCATCCCACCCCCCAAGTTTAGTCAACTCCTTCATGCAAATGTTTGCACCTTGTAGTGCCACCACAGAAGGGATCTGGCTGAAGACCACCCTCAACTTGTGAGTCTTTACAGGTGACGGACAAGTCAGCTCAGTTCCCTCATACGGCTTGTGGTACCAATGTCGGGAAGTAACAGGCATAATACCACAGGTGTAAGAGCTGGTGTACAGGCAAGTGGTGGGAAGTGGCAGCAGGAGAGTAAGAGGTGCCGGCGGGCCTGCCCCTCCTCCCTGCACTTCGCCAGGGCAGAACCACAGCCTGAAGGAGCTGGTGGTGGGGAGGGAACGCCCTCCGGCAGCGTTGCTCGATTGCCTTTGTATCAGCAAACAGCCTCCATTTTGAGGAGCTGGAGGCCATCAGGGCGCTCTGGAGAGGCAAAACATCCGCTTCCAATGGCTAGGAATAAAAATGGCAGATTCCTGTTAGTGGCTTTTCCAGCCCAGGCTGTATTTTATACCTGCAGCATTCCTTCCCCCCGGTCCCATGCTACTTCTGTGTATATTGAATATTTATCCTTCAGGTCCACCTCCCCATTAACCTGGGCAATGAGCCCCCCACACTCCACGCTGGTGGAAGAGGGCTCCACGTAGAGCCCTAGACCAAGTGATCTCAGAAGTCAGAAACTCAAAAAAAAATCTCTCAAGCTTTTACTAACCTGAAAACAAAATCAAGGGCTAATTATTTTAATATATTAGTCTGCATCCCTCTCCCCCACCCCCATTTTTTCTAGGGAGGAAAGGCACACATATAACAGTACACAGGTGTCAAAATAGGAATGTCTTTGGCCTTAGCGCGTCATTCCAGCTATGGAAATCCACCACTCTCCAAAGCAGTCTGAAGACAAAGCTACAGTCTGTTTAGAAGAGTTTTTTTGGAGTCAGTGGGCTCCACAGCTCTTGGTTAAGACAAAAATCCATCTAGTGTACGTGTCGGGTTATGCCAGCACCTAAATCCCACCAGTTACAGTCACAGTCAAGCAAGCACAGCTTATTCCAGTTTCTGACTTTTCAGGTCTGCTGAGAGTCACTAGTTTTTATTAAATCAGTGAATGAAATTCACCCCTTCAAGTCTGGAGGAAACTGAGTCAGAGTTACCGATTTCGCTTTTTGTAAATCCATTTCCCTATTTAATCCACTTTTTCACAGGTAGACACATTTTAAAAGCATTCATTTCGGCTTTGGCCCAGGCTACCTGTTCTCTGCCTTGAGGTAGAGCCTGTCCTTATAACACACCCTAGACACACACTTCGCTTCAGCATCTTTGTTCCCCAGCACAAGCCGAAGCAGCCTCAGGTTAGGTTGTGCATCTCTGCACAAAAGCACAAGCCAGTTTTCAGCAACATGCGGTTAACAAAAGCTAAAGCTGCCACGAGCTGACCAGGTGACTTTCTGCGCCTCAATACATGGGAGAACCTTGTGTGGCTGGTTCAACATGCCAAACACGAGGATGTTAAAAAGCCAAATAATTGTTATCTGAAGCTCGGTGCACGTGCTGAGTTCAGTGCAAATATCCATTTTGCTCTGCCTCCCCACACAAAAGCTAGGAAAGTGGATTCCAAAGTTCAAGCACTGTTACTACAGAGGAACTGCTGGAATTAAACCCCTGAGTCTCACTCTAGCAATGTTTCCACAAAATTAAAAGAACCGAGTTCTTGGGCACCTCTGTCATACCAGTACCATGCAAACTATTTAGGCTGCATTTCCTGAGCCTACATACTTATTTCATCCACATTCCATGACTCTTTAAAAGATCACAGTGAACAGTAAACTGTATGTCATACATCTATAGCTATATGCTGCAGTACAAGTCTATTAAAAAAAAAAATTGCTAATATATTCTTGAATGGATAAGAGTAGTAACTATTATTAAAATGAGGAGTGTAGCATAAGTTTTTAAAAGAGATATTTTATCTGCTGCTATTTGTTTCTCCTCTGTTCCCTGCAGTTTATTGTACTATGCACTATGTGTGTGGGGAGGGGGGGTGCTGGGGGAGGTGGTAAAGGGACCGCTAACCGAAAGCTAGCGCCCCAAAACAGCCAGACACACACACAGGTTGCAATGGAAATGCATGAGAACACGTTTACGTTTTAAGATAGTCTCCTCCTGTTTTGTGTGTAACAAGATACTGTTGCAAGGGCAAATCCATTTCAACTACAGCTGAATTTTATGGAGGGGATCAAGTCGCATTGCTCCCCCCCCAAGTTGATGAACCTTTAAAAACCAGAACCACCATCACCCCCACCCGCCCAAGATTATAACACCATTCTTAACTGGCATAATCATTGTTCCAGCCTTCACCCTGCCCTTAACAAAAGTACCAGAAAATTCCCCCAAAATAGTCACTACACTGTCCTCTATCTGCCCCACATAATTACTCTTTCCCTGACAGTCACCATCTTTTACACCACAATCCCCACAAAACATCAAGCACTGCTCAGACCCAAAATCAGCTTTTAAAGCTGTCCCTTTTAATACAAGTACAAAAGCCCAGTCTGCTGTCAATGGAAGCATTTTATGGAGTTACAAACCTCCAAATTCCACCCAGAGCAACACTATCCTCTTTGAAACTTTTCCCAATGGCTGTCTCAAAGCAAGAGCCCATAAAAAGAGTTTATTTCATCAAACTAGAAGTTGTACAAGGGGAAACAGTCCTGTGAACACCACCATATTTAACTCGTTAGACTTTTCAAATGTTTTGGAGTTTGACCATTTCAGGGAGGGAGGGAAGAGAAGGCATTTACCAGCCCTGGCCATGACTGATTTAAAAACAGTTTAGGGAAACAGGCAGAAGCAAGTGCAAGGCTTCCTTTCAAATTTGAAAAGAAACATATCTTCTTGTTGGCCCTCCGGTCACATTCTGTGCTGTTTTTCCTTAGGACCATCTAAACAAGACAGATGTAGCCAGTATCCAGGCAGCAGCTGAAGCCTGAGCACTAGAAAGGCACTCTGGGGTGGGGGATGGAAGGGAAAAGAGGGAGAAGAGAAGAGGAAGCCATTTGGCTATAAAAAGGATCTTTCTTTCCTGTTGAAATGCAATGGTAAAGAGTGTCAAAATGGCTTAAGGGTGGGGAGGTCAAACATGTTTTGAGATGTTAAAAACTCTTAAGCTTTCTCGAAAAGACTGAAAAAAAATCTTAAGGTAGGTTTTTGTTGTTCTTTTCAAAATACTTGACCGTCAGGATAGCTGCAAGCAATTCTGAAATTTCCATTATCTGTTCACTTTTATCACAAGTGAACCAGAACTATTCAGTTAATATTTTATCCTAATTAATCTGCCGCTACAAAAACACTTCTGAAAATTACTATTTTCCAGTCGTTTTGAGAGGCGCCTTATTTACAAATACTTCCTCCCTGCAGCAAATAATTTTAAAAATCAGTCACTACTGCTTATGCAGTAATAAGGATGCTGGAAAATAGACATTAAATAGCAGTTTTATTAACGACACAGCATCAGCACTCTGCAGAATACACCTTTAATCATCAAAACTAGACAACATAGATTTTTTTGCTGCTAAACAAAAATATTTTAGGAATCTTTGGGACTGTCATTTACTGGCCATTTAAATCCAAGAATGAAGTTTCAGAGCTCTCCTAGAAAACACACAAAGCTAGACAACAAACAGTGCTTACAAAAAGTCAAGATATGAGAGAAGGCTTAGTAAAGCTTATATAGTATCTTTAATCCTTTTCTATTTCCTTACTCTAAAAATCTGCAAAAAGGAAGCATTTAGCTTGCGTAGTAAAACCTTATTTGCTATGGCTACAGTACGTCTTTGACCAACTCCAGCTTATTTTCTAGTTTACTGCACTCGTACAAGAGTCTGAATCCTCCCTTTTTTTTTTTTTAAACTCGGGATAAAGAATTTTAGTGCCATGAAATAAGAGCCACTGGAGCACAGACTGGCACCCCAGACACCCCCCACTGATGAGGAAGCCAGGCTCATCCTTGCTCTCTCAGGCCAGTCACTCAGTTTCTGCTCTATAAAGTTGAACAGCTCCCACAAGATACTCCAAACCACCATCCCAGAAGGTAAGACTTGAAAGTTCATTCGCAGGAAATTGGATTTACACCTGCCTCATCTTAAAGAGAGCTACAGCAGAGCAAAGCCACTTTTCCACCATGACCTCCCACCCCCACGCTTGAAGGGGCTGGGGTAGGGGGTGTACGAAGCAGAGACTACCTTTGGGAACGGGTTTTGAGCTGCAACTTCTGAACAGATGCTGGAAACCCAGATCCTCTATCCCCATCATGGAGATTAAGTTACACATCAAGAAATTAATTCCAGTTGCTAATATAGAAGTCAGGATGTTGTTAGCATCCTGACAATCCCACTCAACCACTGAAGTCCTCTCATGTTCTGTTAGCACCTTGTCTGTCTCAAGTTTCTGCATTCCACTAAAACTTGCTGCTTGGGGTAGGGATTGCACTAACTGGTATTACAGCCCTTTGGGATACGGGTGTTACTGCTTCGCACCGGAGTTATTCTGATGGGAAACGTCTCCTGAGAAACCGCAAGTCAGACTTCTCCCTCACTTGGGCAGGTTTTAAGCAGGAAGTCTTTCCAGCCCATTGGATTGGCCTGTCAGAGTAAGAACCAGCATCAGGGGTGCTCCTCAAGGCTGGTTTCGTATTTGGCAGGTTCACTGAGCTGAAGGTGTCACCCTTCTCCATACCTTCTCAGGAACAGAGTTTACTGTGCAACCAGACAAACACTTGGTCAGCACAACACTGGCTCTTTACAGGAAAAAAGACAAAGCTGCTTACAGCAAGAAAAGGCCCTTGGGTAGAAGCATGATCTCCCTTCTCAATTGGGAAGTCTTCTGGAATTAATGGTTAATTATTATAACCCCACATAATATAGGCAATACTGAAGCTGCAATATTTTAAACAAGTCCAAGCCAGCTTCACTAAAACTGCTATCAGAAACATGGTCAGAACCCAACATGACCCCCCTCCCCAACTCTGCAAAAATCAGAGCTCAATATTTGATCAACAGTGTTTTCTGAACTGGGTCAAAACTAAGATCAGTGGGAGGTATTTTGTCAATCCCTTTTTAGGGCGTAAAGACTGAATCCCCTTGTGCCAGACGTTACTTTCAGATGCCAGCATTATTGTCAAATTGCTTGGTCACTTAGTAAGTCCATCTTAGCCTTGTATATTTAAGGGAGATATACACAGAGGTGGATCAGAAAGAGTTGAGAGTCACTAGAAGCAAGCAGCGCCTCCCTCTTTCTTTTCTTCCAGGGTAGGATCAACAAATGACCAAGACTTCCATACAAAATCTCAAGTCTACAGTATGTGATGTTAAGACTTATCACCACACAACCACCTGATTGTTGAGAAACACAGCATCCAAAAACATAGCAAGAAACAAGAAAAAGTATTTAAAAAGGTCAGGACAACGAACAGCCAAGAGATGGCAGTGTTTCTATCTGGCAAATAAGAAAAATATTAATTGTTTATAGCAATCTAGTAGGGTAGGAAGTCCAGTGGCGTCAGCCAGTGATACACCACAAGAGGCACAGATTTTAAACTGCTCCTCTCTTTCAGCTGCAGCCCAGTTAAACTGAATGGCCTCTTCAGGTGCTACATCCAGTTCCTGGTTAAAGCAATTGCTTGAAGTTGTATACTACTACTGCAACTACAAACATCCAGATTAATAGTAATTGGATGCTTCTAGACAATAAGGTAGGAATCTTTTAGTGGTTTAGTAGGCTCCAGTAAATGAAAGCGTTAGAAGAGATTGTCAATGCAGTTTTTTTTAACTTGACAAAAGAATTTTAAACTTTAGAACACTGACAGATTTTTCAATTTGACTTAGATTTACAAAAAAGGAAGAGTAACTGTATAAATCAGTACTTAAATTTCACTTTGGCATTTAAGCTAGCCTAAGGAAATCCCAAGACTGCCTCACCTCTGAATTTTTAACATGGTTATTGAACACTGGAAGATGAAGTTTCAGTTCACATGTTCAGTGCAAAGGTCATAAGCTCTGCAAGACCATGATCAGAAACATTCCAGGGCAGTGTTGCTTAATTCATGGCAACAGCTTTATTTAACAAAAGCACTCAAGGAATGGTTTCCCTCTGTAACTCCATATGGGATCAAACATGAAACAAGTCAGCTTACTCCAAGAAGTGGCTTCTTTGACCACATGAGAGCTGGGTGTTTTGAGAATTTGTTTGGCTGGGTTTGTTTCTTTTTTGTTTGTTTAAACTTTGATTTATAACGATCTTTCATTCTGAAAGCATTTCCACCTAGTTGTAGTGGAAAAAGAGCCATGGCATACGTATTTGGCAGGAATGTCTCCCCTGCTTGGAGAAAAACAGATACATGAAATGGGGAAAAACAACCCACACACCACGATATTCTGACTCTTGGTGATTTAGGAGAGTATCTTTCAACAACAGCCATTTGCTCCTAGTGAACTGCTGGCAGCAGTTTGCCTGGGTCAGACAGGGGTCTCTGAAGAGGAGTTTCCTTTCTTAGATCGCTAGTATAGTATCTTAAATCTTTGTGCATCATACTGCTCAAAACCATGTCCTACTTCATTAGAATACGTGCATCCAAAATAAGTTACTAGATTTATGGCTGAGGAAGTCACCTTGGATTGTTTCCCTCTACTTCCCTCCTTAGGGCAAGGGACTATATAGCTGTCTGTCAGAGTATCTCTGCCACAGGAGCCAAATGGAAAATTGCCAATCTAGCTCCAAAATGAGAATCCACCAATACAGGTGGCAACTATTTCCTTACAGATACCTTAGTAAAATTCATACCAGTAAGGTCTGTAGTGAAATCGTAAGTCGCAACACAGAATGAGATAATTGTTCTCAAAGTGAGTAATAAACCAAACTCTGTCAGTTCTCCAAGAACAGACAAGTAGAACAGTTATGAGAATATTCATCATGATGAGTACTTCGTCAATATTTCCACCCCAAGATAAGCCACATGCAAATGCACTTGAATTCTGCAAGAAGGCAACACTGTTCTTTCATACGGTGAAGAATACCTGGAGGAATAAACAAGATGTCCAAGACAGCATACCATTTCAGTCAGTCTCTCACCTGCTGATAGCATATTTGGATAGCACATAGTAATCTCAGCTGAGAGGTATCAGGATTCTCACTTTATATTTTCGTGTTTGTTTTAACATGCAACACTTCCTCTTTCCAATATATTCCCTAGCTTATAAGAAGTGGTTTCTTTTATATTTCTTCCTTGGATGGCATTAAAATTAGTTTAACCTTCAAACAATAAAAACATTGATGACGATATTAAGTTTCATGCACTATATCATATCTTCAGTTCAAACTTTTTTCTGTTGCTCATATAAGAAAATGAATATTGAAGAATATAAGACATCTTCAAGGCTTCCCCTTGATAATTTTAAATATAAATTAAAACTGAAGGACACCTTGTGGACCAGTTATAGAACTATATACTATATAGCTTTCCAAATTTTTTTTCTGAAACGGCTGTATTGAACATCGGTGAAGACAAAACAGTAGTTCTGACAGAATACTGGTTCAATACATTATTCCTAGATTGATTACCTGTTAAAATTTATCTTTCATGTAGGAAAAAATAAGCCAGTCACTATGCTAGCCAAACCCTCAATAAATGCTATATAAAAATGTTTATAAGTATACTGACAATATATAATGAAGACAAGTGAAGAGCAACAGAAAAAGTGTACTATCTAAACAGCTGAGAGGAGTGAACACGTGCTCCATGTTCAGACAGTGACTTGCAGTAGCAAAAAAAGACAACTTAAGAGTGAGATTATTAGTCACAAGAATGCTTTATAATGAAAGGCAGAACTATGGCTTCAACCAAAAATTCATTCAAAGCACCCCAAGTTATTCAATTCCCTTTCAAAGCCTGGGTTGTTAGATTTAAGGCACAGCTAGGGAAGGAGAAGAAATGAACAGGTTTGGACAAGAGCAAGGCAACTTCAGTACTTTTTCCTCCTTCTCTACAGCACCTTCAGCTACCTCCATTGTCACACGATTTCAGCCAGCCTGGCACCGGATTCCTTCCTCTCAGATTTGAGCCAGTTCACCCTGCTACTTGTTGGTAATCAATGCAGATATGGAACACAAGGCTGTCTGAAGGAGGCTGAAGCAGAAAGTCAGTGCAGATTTATATGACAAGGGATACCTGTGCTAAGGCTCATAAGGCAAGTGGCTGGATTTTGTGTGAGCCACCTTGCTTTGCCTCCATTATCAAACGCTGTATCACTTCCCTCCCCCCATAATGAATGCAGCTTTTCATGCTTGGATCCTGCTTGAGTCCACACTATTGAGGGTTTTTATCATCCTGAGCTCCTTAGCAGCCCTGTTCTTTGCTGAATGGCGTAGGCTGCCATTAAGAACAGGTTTCAGAAGTGACATCATATATAGAATGAAAATGCTAACCTTGAATTGTATTTAAAAGGATGTTACTTGAGAAACGCATGACTTCTCTGTAAGAAACTGGTTGCTAAATGAGCCAGCTGAGTAAGTCCTCTACACAGTTTCTGTAGCTAGATGAGCGAATCAGAAACCAACGAAAACAAAAGCTAATGAGAAGTTTAACCCTCTAAGTTACTTCTACAATAAAAGTTTGGTCCTTTCTGTAGATAAACACAGTTCAGTTGCTGTGTAGCATCTAAGGACTGAGACATCAAAACGAAGCTATTAACCAAAAGAATAGTTCATGGTGATTTTTTGTTCCAGTTTGTAAAAGTGAGCTTCATGTTAACACCTGCACTTTTAAATCAAGGTTCTCCTATTTATACTCGTTAATGTAGAAAGTTTTTGTGGCATTGTTGCCAAGAAACCAAGACTGGAATGCTACTGTCAGTAAGCACGTACTACTTGAACTCACTTCACTGACTCAGAGGCATAGGAAAAGTAATGAAAGAACTGACAAGGAAGCATCCAGGTGAAAGAAGAGCCTCTGGATCTAATCCAGCCCAAGTGTATAGTATGGCACTACAAGCCTAAGTGGCCAGCCACAGGACCCAACTATGTCGGTCTTTGCAGAGACCTGCTGACCTTACCTATATCCAGTCAACGCCAAAGGCTCATGCGAGGGGAGATGGATATATGCATTAATTTCAATCAGTGCTTCCATCAGAATCTCCCTATCTTCCTGGATCATAAAGAAATTTTAATTATAATAGCAGCATCATGAGCAATCAAAGCCTACAATTGGCTCCCTGAATATTTTCAGGGAAAATATTCAGAGTAAGCCATTCTGCATGGAAGCCCTCCCACACCTTCAGGCTCACAGGAACATTGCCTGAGAGATTTTCCACTTTTCTTTGGTACAGAGACAAAGAAGTTAGGCTGGCTTGACATTGCTGCTGCTGCTTAAGAGAGAGACAGTTGAGATTGAGCTACTTGGTGAACTATTTTTTGACAAGATGCAAAGATGGGGTAACGTCACCTTTGCTAGGAAGGCAGTAGCATGAAGACAAAATCATGTCTGTTTTGACAAGTCCCAATTGTCTAAAACTTATCCCATCAAGTATGTCAAATTCGTGTGCATTTGCATGCAGTCTGTCATTGGGAAGAGCACCTCGGAAGCATGCCCTGAAGTTTGGAGTAGACAGCCCTGCAGCAGCATGCCAGCTACGCAGAGCTGCACTAGGAAGACTGGGATACCTCAGTGCTCCCGTTATTCTTTTGTACTTCATTCTCCCTGATTCTCTAATGTTTTGATGTTGTTTCTTTCAGGGTAGAATCAATTCCTGACCACTGCCTGACATTTCCAGTTCTGAATTTTATTTATTTTTGTTGTAGTTTTTTTCATGGACTGCCCATCCTCTCTTCCCAAAATATTTGCGCCCATCCATTTAAAAGCCTTTAAAAGAACTAGGTGACAAATGCATTGTGTTGTAACACCATTACAACATTACAGCTGCTTCTACAGTAACTAGAAGGGAAAGTTTCATTTGCCATTTCTTCAGTTAATTCAATATAACAGAGACTTTACTTATCTGCACAATAGTTTCTATAAGTTGCAAGCACTTGAGTGGGAGCACCACAATTTTCTTTTTCCCCTACGAATAACCATTGTCCTCTGAAGGGAGATGGTTCATACAACAAACTCTGATGACTGATAAGTAAGCCAGCCAATTAAAGAAAATCCGGTTTCCAATTCGCTCATCTAGCCACAAAAACTGTGTTTAGGACACACTCAGCCGGCTCATTTGGCAACCAGTTTCTTACAGAGAAGTCATGCCTTTCTCAAGTAACATCCTTGTATGGATCAAGTATTCTTGAAATTTGAGTGACTTTGTGTAGCAGCCTGCAGACCCCCTTCACGCTCCAACTTCAATGTATTAAATCTCCAGTGCCTTTGGGCACACCATATATAGCAGTGGGGGCGGGGTGTGCTGCAGGGGGGTGAAATTTAACTCTTTACCAGCATTGCTGTCCTGGACAATTGCTTTGAAAGGAAAAAAAAAAAAGAAAGCTTGGAGGCATGATGATTCTTTCTTTCCATTCTCTAGCAAGTTGTGTGCGTGTGTGTGTCCCCCCAGAGTAACAGATGAGCTCTACCTCACATATACGTGCATTTACATTTTAGAGCAATGTAGCTGACTTCCAAACCACAGAAAGACAAAGCAAGCCCCTAGAAGCTACCTGATCTTTATCTCTTACCCCCTTTCAATCACCTGACATGGCATAACTCAGGGTTACTGAAGATCAGGAATGGTAACCTCGTCAGGCGACAGGGACCAGTACCGACTAGTTCACTGGCAGTGGGGGATTCACCGGCAGGGATTCGCAGACCACACTACCAACCCCTCGCATCGGAGAGCAGCATTCCCTAGCACTAGGTTGGATTACAAAGCTTAAAGGCATCCACAATGCAGAAGGCTTTCAAAGCTTTGCTTGCACCAAAGATTTAAGACTAGGGATTTTTATATTGTACACTTAACTGTCTGACGGCATGAATGGTGCGAGTAGCAAGAACTGCTGAAGTGAAGGGGGGGAGGGAAAAGGGGAGGATTTGAAGTTTGATAGCTGACATTTTCCCCTAAATAATAGTTTGCCTTTTGTTAACCAAGAGCAGCTGAACAAAAGGCTGTATAAAATTAGACTTCTAGCATATGCCTGCCACTCTGGGCAGCAAGCACCTAAATATTCAAACAGAACCCACAAAACCCAAGACAGCATGGGACAAGGGGAAGATGCAGCAACAAGCTCCAACATTACCATCCAAGATTCCTGTTGAAGTTTGATTTCTGAGTCTCAGGTCCCAGCCAGCCTTTTAATCCAGCCAAACATAGCGCTTGGTAGCTCTGTACATTTACAACAGCTTAACTAGGAAGAGGAAATATTTACAGTAGATGGTAGTATATAACAACATCAGCTATCCACAAAATACCACCGGCATGTAATACAAGCAAACAACTAGAAAAGATAAGGTTTAGCAAACTTGACAAAATACCTTTAAATATTTTGGTCATGCATGGAGACCAACATTAAAGGGAAAGCGATGCAACGCAAGTTTAGTTATTACCTTTAGAGCTTGCTAAAGGACCCTTCTCCCCACAAAGCACTGAGACCCAAGGGCAGCAACTATTTTGACAGTTCTGGAAAGTACTGGTACTGACTGAGAGCAGCCTTGATGATTACCTGTGTCATCCTAAGTCATCTTAATGAAGATGATACCACAATAGCCAACAGGAGTAAGACATAACTACAGAGGTAACAACAGAAGGACAGCAGCCTTTGATTGGATTAATGTATCTCAGAAATTAGTTTAACATATTTCAAATTTCTTTGTTCAGTAGAGACCATTTCCACTACAGCACTGAAGACATAACCACATAATCCCCAAAATTTTAAATATTCAACTCTGAAAACTTATTTTCACCCATTGCTACTGAGACAAGTTTAAAGGTTGCCTCAAGTTGCCTACCGACTGCCGGAAGGTAAGCCATTTTGTCCAAGTCAGCACCGGTCCAGAGGCACAGCACAAAGTATGCAGAATCATAAAACAATAAGCTTCCCATTTACAGTTTCTAGTTCAAGTCTTAGTCACTTCAAAAATATTTCACCTACATATGTAGGAAAAATGCTGAGCAGACATCATTCTATCCAACAAGCTCACCATCTGAGGTTTTAGAAATGCACATTACACGCTCAAGTGAAATAACAGGACTGGAGCTCTTATTTCTTACAGCTGAACATGTAACTGTGAATTAAGTCTTGTGAGGAAGTGTCAGTATTGCACACGTATCCAAAAGGCAACACAGAACATATTCGTGAGCCTCACGTGTGGTTACCGAGTTGTACTGCTTTTCATATTTAACAGCTACAGCATTCAGAGCTGGTCAGCATTTTCAGTTCCTAAATAAGATAATTAGCTACTGACTCCGTAGTTGAAAATGTTGTTATTTTGTTGAGTGTTGATAAAGTAGTAGCTTACAGTCAAAAGAACTTTAGGAAAGAAGTACTACTGCTTTGTTAGCTGCACACAAAGATAGACTCTTTGTGTCTATCTAAACATCTAAACATCTAAACATGTGACATCTAAAGATGTCTCTTCTTTAAGATGGGAGGGGTAAGGAGAAGAGGAAGAGATAAAATTGTCCAAAGTGATACTGCGTAGTAAAGCAGCTTTTGAACTCAAGTTAGAAAACAGTTAGCAGATAGTATTGCTCCAATTCTTTAACACGGTTTTTGTTCTATTCCTGTGACTTTCAAAACTGATTTGGATGCACAAGCATAATTTGTTCAGATAAGAGGACCAAAACCATCCCACCCACATAGCCCTTAAACAATCACAGCCAGGGCAAGCAGAAAACAGCCTGTGGAAGGGGCTGCAGCTGAGCCCATGACGAGAACAGCTAAAACAAAGACATATGCCTAATATATTTTAGGATCAGCGACATCCATTCTTTACGTTAACCAATCCTCACATTGCCAGGCAGTAGCCCCATTCCCATCCAGTATTTCTACACTTTAATTAAGACTTAGAATGATAGGGTAAAAAGCATTACTAAAAATTATGTTCTACATAATTATGATCCAAGATTATATTTGTAACTGCTCTACTGAAAGTGGATTACAGCTAAAGACAATAAAGCCTTTCTGTGAAATCTTATCTGTGGTAACATTAGTCTTGCATTCGGTGCATTGTTCGTACAGCTTAAGATCTGTGCTCTCAACATATCATGATTCTTTGTCTGATGGAAAGACACCAACAACTTTGCAGGAAGGAAGGGAGTATGGGAGGAGAACTAGGAAGAGACAGGGTCAAGACAGTATTATAAGAAGAATTATACCTTCTTAACTTTCAAACAGAGGAACTAGGTAGTTTTCCTCTAAGGAAGCAAGGTCTAGCAAGCATGTTTACATGCTCTGAAGATTTTGCTAAAAGGAGAAACTCCTACGCATGATGCAAGATTTCTTCATTAAATTAAAACGAAAGTCAGGCCCTCTCTCCAAGTTATAAGATACACTTGCAGACATCAGTTTTAGCAACACTGAAATTAAAGGAAATTAAGTTCTCAGTAATTATTATCATGCCTACTTTCTGTATGCACATCTCTAGTCCTATTCTCTCAATAAAGTCATCATAAGCGCATAAGTCTATGCTGCATCCTGCAAGTTTCTACTGTATTGATACTGCTAGTTTTTCAAAGATGTTCTCAAAGCAAAAACAGTCCATGAAAGTCTTCTGAACAGACAAGACATTTCTGTTTCTTTGAATTTTTATTCAATGGAAACTATCTGAAGTCATGGTTAATTAGACCACTAGTGTAATGATACCAGATTATCACCAAGGAAAAAATAACAACCAACCAACTTGGCTGTATTTACCCTAAAATGTTGAGATTATTTGAACACCAGTCACACCAAACAGGGAATAGGAAGGGAGGTTTTGATTCTGTCCAGTATTGTATTGAAGCTTTTTCAAGCCTCAAGCTTTTAGGCCGGATAGTTTTGGGTTTGTTTTGGGTTTTTTTAATTTACACAAAAAAGAAGCAGATAAATACTTTCACATACAGAGGAGACCCAGGAGCTAAAGGTATGTTGGGGAAGGGGCAGCTGAAAGGAAAATAAGGCAGAGTAATCTAAGAGATGACCTGTTTAGCACTATACATCTGAACATTGTTTGTAATTAAAAAAAGTGTGACATTAGGGATTATTAAAACCCTTCGTTCACACTACATAGACCATGTATGAACAAGGTAACTGACTGCCCTGCTTCCTTCACCAGGAAAAAAAATTAAAAAGGAAAACATAAGTGTCAGTAAGTGAATCCGATGTATTGTCTTCAGATTGGGCACCTGCATGCGCCATCAGAAAAGACACAGTAAGTGCACTAAATGAAGGGTGCATCACTATAAATAAGTATACGCACAGTTTCTTACATACTCTGGAAGTATTTCTCTAGCTCACGTGCACATTCTCCTACAAAGCTGAAGCTACAGCAGTCATGACAGCTGCAACCCAATGAAGTATTACATATTAAGACCAGTGCCGCCAGGATGCGCTCCTTCAAGTTTTAATCATTTTGTTAGGAGGTAAAAAAATTTAACTGTTAGAAAAAGGAACAGTGAGAGCCTGCATCACATTAGCATCACATACTACAGTTTTCATGTGAATAGCCCTTGAGCAAGAGACACACAAGTGGTGACACAGGCACCTTCCCTTTGCGTTAGCCCACTGTTTTGGTGAGAAGTGTGGGTGGACGGTGTTTAGAGCACCATAGAGTAAAGCTCAGTGTTTGGCAGGGACAGAGAGCCATTACACAAAAAGGACTGCTTCTAACCTACCCTTCCTTCCTAGCCACACTACTCCTCCTTTTCCCTCATACCAGTTCAGTTTGGGCCAGATTTGTCTGCAATTCAAATAAACTTACACCAATACAAGAAGAAGGAGGAAGGGAAGAAAGTCTTCTACCACATTAAGCAAGTTAAACTGGCTTTTAACCAACCAGAAGCATCTCCTGAGTGCACACAACCAAGGCTGGTGAGAATTGAGGAAGTGAAATCCCCCTTCTATGATTAGCCACGAGATGTTAAGACTGCTGACTCCCTGTTGTGAAACCAGAGCTCTACCCTACAATCAGCAAATTTAGCCAAGGTACCACCATACAAGTAGCTTCCAGCTCAGCTGACAGGTGTTTAAATGCCTTCCCCTACACATACATAAGCCTTCAAAAGTTCATCTTACGCAGTCTGTAAGACAAAATAAAGAGAAGCGTTATCTTTTTGTAGTCCAAGACAATAAATTCAGGAATATATATACAACTCCAGAATTGCAATACAGCAATCTAATTTTAGCCAGTCTTGTCCCTGTGCACCTATGAGATATTTCAGCTCACTGATCTGGCAAAAAATTTATGAGTTTGTGAACTAATCTGGTCAACAAACAACCTGACCAAAGCCTGAACTGATGCAAGCAAAACGAAGGAACAGCGTGGCTAAGAACAAGGGGAGAAAGAACTTAAAAATCCTTTCTTGCAGTGGGGAGAGCCGTGGTGCTTCAGGGTTTTGCCTTGTAGTCTGTGAACCACTTTTAAAATGGAATCTGTGAAGCAATATGAGAACTAGGGGGGTCACAGACCATTAAGTTGACTGAATTTGGCAACTCCACACTTTCCCTAGAAAGTGTTAGAAGTCTGCTATTGAAGTGTTTTGACCATCCGCCACTGTTATCACCAGGTGATACTGAAGCATGTAGCAGCTGAGAGTCAGCATAAAGGAAACCTCGTATTATTTAACTTGAGACTTGTGGCCTTTTCCACTTTCTGCAACAGCAAAGTCATTTGAATCCAGGTAGTTTATCTTCACAAGCCAAGTATCCTACAGCTGTTCCAACATTTTCTAAGCATCTGGTTTGATTTGCAGTCTATTGCAAATTCTATGAGAAGAAAAAGAGGGGCTCCTTCAGTCCAAAAGATGAGAAAAATCAAGCACGCTTTGACATCATTTAGCATATTTGATTTAATTACAGACAAGACTAAGGCAAAACCTATTTCAAGTTTAAAGTCCTGTTCTGGTGGTTTTATGACAACAGCATCTAGTGATAACTGTAATGTTGATAATTCTATCCACCCAACAAACTTTGTCACACAGAAGAAAGTTTTCAGGGTTGCAATACAAATATTGCTATACTTGTAGAACACTTTGGAGCATCTGCCCAAGATTAAGCATTTCCCTTGCTGCTCTGCTAGCATTTTATCTCAGACAGGGGAGTTCCAAGTGGCAAGCAACCAGACCGGGTTCTACAGCAGCTCTATGACAAAGATTGGCTTCTGTTGTTGTCGTTTTGGGTTGGGGGTTTTTTTTAGCAGGAACAGTTTACTTTTCATGCATTGTGGTAGTATTTGCAGGCATTAAGCCCCTCTGGAAGCAGTGCCCAGAGGTTTACTTTCTTTAATGTTTGCTATTACAGTTAACAGCCAATATTCTGTTGTCACTGACTGCAGGTACTCACAGCACAAAACAGGTTACTGTTATTTTACATGAGTAAACAGCTCAAGTGAGAGCAGAACCAACTCAACTAAAAAGAGACTGCGCCAGACATCCCGGTAAGCCAAAATCTGCATTTCTCTGCACTGAAAGGGTGAGCAACTACATTGATCTTGTCTCCCGCAAATGCCTATCTGTGGTCTTGTTTTGATACTTGGAACACCCAGTAAGTCACCACCCACAGTGCTATTTCCCTCCTCACTCAAGGGAGTCTCAAAGTGGGGGTGGGAGGAGTGAAAAAAATCATGGTGAATGGACTGTGTTTCTCAGAAGGAGGGGTGGAAAGACTGCAGAGGCACAGAACCATAGGTAACAAGTGAAGTAGTGATGTCGGAAGGACAGGAGTATCACATTCTAAGTGTGGATGCAAAAAAAAAAAAAAAAAACCACCCCAAAAAAAAGAAGAAGAGGAGGCAGCTTCCTTTGGCCCGGAAAAGCCTTTAGGGACAGAGTTGGAGTCAAACACCTTATAACTGATCTCAGAGAGGGCGAGGAGGATACATCCTGGGGAAGGAGAACTCTGCATCCGAGAGAACTACTATCCTAGCTGCTTCCAGATGAGATCTGCCTGTGCTCAAACCTGCCTGCAGGACTGAGAGCATATCCTGCTCTGTCACCAGCTTTTGAGCAGAACCAGAGCTTACAACTAGTAATATTAAGGTTTCAAGCTACCATTCCAACCCTGCATTTTAGGTTTGTTTTTACACTATTAAGACAGCCAAACAAAGTGTGGCTGTCTTAGTGCATCACTTAAGCACTCTCTTGGAAGGCTGCCTTTCTATTATCGTTCCTTTTATGAGGCTGTAAATAGCATTCTTAGAATTAAACAAGCAATAACCCTCACAGTTTCGCAGCCACCCTTTCTCAAAAAAATTGTACACCTCGCCCACATTTTTAGCGAAAGCGAGAAAGGTTTACAGTATAAACTGCTCCCAACAGTCATATTCTCTCCCAAACACACACACACCCCCCACTCCCCCCCCCGAGTGAATAATAAATACTTGCAAATACTGATCGGGCACACCCACATTGAGGAGCCACCAAAACTCACAAGAACAGTAGTAGATCATTAATTTGCAGAATAAAAGCCTTTCTCAACAGGAGCTGCAGGCTTGAGAACGCTCACTTGTTTTAAAACGATTTCTGGGTCTACAGGACACAAGGACACCCAAAACCCAATCCTGAAAGACATGTACTCTTTTCAAAGCACAGTGTTGAAAATACAGTTTAGTTGTGTAAGTAAAATTAATTCTAGAAGTTAGTTCTTGATAAAGCTGTACAGTTTAAGCACAGCTAGAGAATCTTTCTTCCCTTTAATTTAAGCTTTTAAGTCTACAAAATACCTTGGAGCTCTTGTCCCAGCTACTCTTAACCAAGTGGTGGAGAATACATCTGCTTCAAAAGCCAAATATTCTATGCCACAGCCAACAGCCCTCCGCTGTTTCATTTCACAGACTTCAACAAGAATTTTTGTCACAGTGAGAACTAGAACCTTTTTAGCCCACAAGTCCAAATAGTGGGTTTCAGCTTATTAAGAACACCACGCTTCATTTAATTCTAATATTCAGTATTACGTATTTTCTTTAGGAAGCCCACTAGCAGGAAGATACTCAAGATACCACAAAAAGCTGTAAGCAGCCAGTAAGGTGTTGTGTTTTGGGTTTTTGGTCTGGTGTTTGTGGGTTTTTTTCCCGTCCAAACCTCAAGCACACCCCACCATGCCCTTCCAAATGTCATTTTAAGGTTTTTCTTTTTCCACCACCGAATTCCTGCTTTCTGTCCTCTGACACTAGCAACTTGAAGAACCAAGAAAAGCTCTTCCCGAGCCTTCTAGAAACCTCGGGAGGTACAGCAGCTTTAGAGGAGATCGGAAAAGCCTCCTTGCAAACCGAAGACAAAGGCATCACCCAGCACATTTGAGCAGGCAAAATGCCCTCGTGTATCCCACAGAAAACTCCTGTACTACCCTGTCCTCAGGCAGCTTTTTGCCCTGAAGCCGCTTTGTCGCGCTGTCCGATTCAACACCGGGAGGAAACTACCTCCAACACTGAAGTTACTGGAAAATTCCAGCAAAATCCCCCGCGTTGACCCCCCAGAGTAGAAGCGGGGGGGGGGGGGGGGG
>VZSF01006721.1:0-173460 GCA_013398295.1 Chionis minor | reverse complement strand
CCTGTCCTTCCTGAAGAGTCTGATGGTAAATGCGTGTTCAGTGAGACAAAACTACAAGGCACAGGTAGAAACCTCTTTTAACTACTGGTTGTATATGAATTGAGATTCTACAGAAGCTTATGGTTTTCTCAAATCTGGGTGTGTTTTTACACAAAAAACCCGAACAAATTGGTCTTGAATAAAGGTTAACAACTTCCTTAGCCATCTCTCTAAGAATAAATTTGCAAGGCTTTTTCAGAGAAGAGCTGCCCATATTTTTAACAAGTGCAAAGCATGTCTTGCCTCGTCTCATTCAATGTTTCATGGATTGCTAAAATACTTATCATAGGTATGGGAAATTTCAGGCCCTATGGATGAAGTTTAGCAAGTGTGTAAGGAGCTGAAACCAGTATTTTATTAGAAAGGGAATTTTCAGGCAGTCATGAGCCTGTAAGGGATTAGCAAAAACAACTCCATAAAGCTTTTTGTAAGCCAGTAAGTGATTAGGATGGTAGATAGAAGAAGCCATACCGAGATACTTGCAGTCAATGTATTGACAGTCCTTCTTTCTTTCATCATTTGAGTGAGAGTATTTCAAATCGCCATATACTGTCCCATGTTCAAATTTTGAATCTTTTCCTTCTCTCATCCTGGATAATCTTGGACATGTGTGTGAAACTGTCACTGCTGAGGTATCTTCAGAACAGAATGGTACTCTCCCCAACAAGACATTACCATGAGTGTGTTAGATGATGAGCATTACCATAGACCATGAGCATGGTATGGTACTCTCCATACCAGTTCCCTGCTGAATTCTGAATCAGGTTTATGACCTTGGTGTTCACATTCAAAGCCTTCCTGAGCCTGAGAAAAATTCAGGAAGAAAACCATATCCAGCTGTGCTCCTGTAGCACAAAGTAAGAGGCAAGGTCTTACCGGGGAGTCGGAGGAATCCCTGGTATTCCTGAAGACCGCTATACTCATTACACCTCCCATTCTGATTCCCTAAAGCATTATTCTGACCTTGTGTTTTCTGCTGTAAACACATAGCAACATGCATGCTAAACAAACAAACAAACAAATGCAAAACACTCTACCAACACCAGACCGTCCCCTACTTCTTCCCTAGGGAGAGAGAAAAAAACAAACAATATGTGACAGATGTTAGTCATGTTCCTTAATGCACGAGTAAAGATGGTCAGATGTCACAGAAATGACCATGACGAAAAAGACATAAAATCACAGAATAATTGAGGTTGTAGGGGATCTGAGGAGATCTTTACTCCAACATCCTGATCAAGGTAGTGTCAGCTGTGGGATCAGATCAGGTTGCTGAAGACTTTGTCCAGTCCAGTCTCGAAAACTTCCAAGGACATATATATATATGGGCTGATGAAGTATATAGTGTACAGTTTAAAGAACCCCGATATGACCATTAGAAAAAAAAAAATGTGGAAAGTGAGAAATAATGTAGTAAGTTTTACATAAAAAAACTAAAAGAAGGAAAAAATAACACTTCAGAGAATATTACCATTTCAAGAAAGCACAGTAATCTCAATGCCGGAAAACATAAATCCTAGGTTGTGGATGACAGTGCATCAAATAGGTTAGTGACGAATGTCAGGCACTGCTGTAAGGTTTGCTTATCTATTACATCAAACAAACTTTGTGTATTTGATTTTTAAAATGCTTTATTGTTGCTCTGATTCCTGTGTGGAGATCCCTTGCAGAGACTGATGAGATTACAGCCTCAAAGTGTCAGCTCAGCCCTAGTGTATAGGCAGCAGCATTGCAAGCTCTCATTTGCAATTTGCAGTACAGTCTTTTGAGGCAAGCCAAAATTGGTGATTGGTTTTACTGTAAGAGACCTCATGATAAATTAAGATGGTTCAACTGCTGCTTTGTGAAGGGCAGGAAAGCAATGATCTCAACAGCTGTTCCGTGATCTGCTTACCTCAAACCATGGTCAGAAAACCTCAGGCTCTCAGGGGTGCCTTTAGCACCTTCTCTTTGACTGCTTAGAGCCAACCAGTGACTATTAGTGGTGGCATGAAAAGAAGGGATAGGTAAAGATGATGTTAGAGCTGTAATGAATTAAATCTGCTCTTTGGAAGCACTGAAGCAGGATGGGTCATATTTGGAAAACCTGGTGGATTCAGCTGGAGTTTGCAGAAGGCTGAGACCATGTAAATCTGATTCTCTTCTAGTATCATCTAGGTAGAGATGAAAATGGTGGAAACTGGAATGTGTTCCGTGCTTAAAACTTTGCTTCTGGTGAGGATTGTTCTGATAGGAAATAATGCAGAGAGCTATGCCTATGGAAACAATCATTCTTACTGCGTAATTTGTTCCTCTTGGGAACTGGTTTAAGTAACACTTTTGCCAATGTAAACCACATGTCTGCTGGAAATAGGGTGGGAGAAATACCATTCTCCACCAAAGTCAGGACAGCAAACCAGTTTCAGTGGTGACTCCTATAGAAGACTTGCTGTTATTTATTGAGTTCTTTTTTCCCTATAATTATTCAAATTGGAGACACTCTGTTTTGAGAGGTTTAATTGGTCACCTAATCACTTGCCTCTGTAGACATCAAAAGTCTGGTCATATAGCGGAGAGGGATGTGCCTGTGCTACTTCAGGCCGGTTGATTTAATGCACTGCTTATATGTTTATATATGTGTTTAAAGCACTGTTTATATGTACCTGTCATGCTAAACAAAATATTTGTTGTTGGCTTCAGCAGCCACGCAAGCTGTGCTAGGCCTGGTGCTTCTGTGACCTCACAGGCTGGCTAGCTCTGCAGGAGAAGCCAGCCCAATGTGGTCTTCCATAGACCAGCAGCTGCCCCTCCAGCAGCTCTGCACCAGCTGAAAGCCACTTAGCCCTACTAGATTCAGCTGGGAGGCGATCATGGGATAGCCTGGAGGGAAGGGAAGGGTGATTGTCTTCTGACTTCTTTGAAGAAGGAAGATACGGAAAATGCCCTTGGGCATCCCTACCCTGCAGAAGGAGGGTAGAGATCAGTTCATTGGGGTCTCTTCCTTCTGCATCTCTGCAACGGTTGCATCTCAGAGCTTCCTTGGAGGAAAGAAGGCAGGCAGGCCGGCCCGAGAGAGAGAGAAAAGCAGAAATTCGGATGCAGTAGATGTTTTTGGCCTGAGTGGTGACAGGGAGGATCATGTTGGTAGGTGGTGGAGCTGGGCTGCTGTGTTTAACTCAGCTTGGGAGGGGAGATGGTGCATTGCAGATCAGAAAACGGGAGACTTTGGAATTTTTTGTATTCCTTTTGGACAAGGAGGAATGGTAGGGTAAAACCAGAAAGGCTCTCTGGTATGTGAGATGTTGGTTTGCCCCTGCAGGAGCCTAGGCAGGAGGAGAAGACCAGCCATTGTGCCAGGTCAGGGTGTGGAGCTGAGGCTGCAGGTAGGGTCCTGGGGCTCTGCTGCTGGGGGACAGGTCCTTCAAGAAGGAAGGTGAGCTGTGGCAGCACAGGAAAACCTGGTCTGAGACCTACTCGTGCGTGATATTTCAACTCTGTCTCTTGCTGTAGCTGAACAGACAACATAGGGAAGGTTTTAGCATGGAGCATGACTATAATGTTTGCTCTGCCTCAGGTCTGTGGGGACTGGGTGCCAGCCTGTCTGTGGAATGGTGTCATAGAAGGCAAGGGCTGGCCAGCCCTCAAGGGCTGTGTGTTTTCATTATAAGAAGACAGGGGGTATTAGAAATCTCTTCCATGCCATGAAGTCAGGCTGTAAAAAGAGGACTGTGTCTCATGGGAGGGTGGCAGTGCTGCCGGGCCTGTGACTCCTCCTGACAAGTCTCGTCTGCTTTGCAGATCTGAAAAAGGGTGGCTTCTGGTTAATGATCTCCAGCCTGCACAAACATCATGGATGGTTAAGTACTAAAAAGGTGATAAACTCGGTGATACATGGAAAGGACAGTAGGGGGGATGAGATTTTTATCTGTTGTATTTCATATGTGGTTTCTGCATTTACATATTCTTTCAATCTGTGAACTTCACAGCTTTCAAATGTCAATTAATTTGATCTCCTATTTTGGTAAATCCAAGTTTTGTGTGGCTTTAATGTCTATGGTTTCAAAACTGACTTCTTTTTCTGAGCACCCTGATGTCATGTATCTAAAAGGACGCCGCATTCCAGCTTTTTAAGGAGCAGCAAACTTTTCATTCCAGTAAAAACTAATCCCTTCTCTTGAGAAAGCTTGATTTGGCTCTTGAAGCTTAGCCTATTCTGGGCTAATGAAGAGTGCAGTCTCTGAATTTTACAAATGGGATTTATATCTTCTGTACTTCAAGCTTCCTCCTGCTGTGCTCAATGTGAAGAGGTATCAGCTGTTTCTCACTGAACATGCTGGCCAGAGCAACCAATAAAGATCTGGTTGGTCAAGAAAATGTCATGAACCATTGTGAAGAGCCATGCAAAGCATGAACTCTGTACTAGCATGTGTGTTAATGATAGCAAATGACTCAAAAAAAAAAAAAAAAAAAGTTTTTGAACTGCTTCATTTTAGTATCACAGCACCTATGCTAAAAGCCTATATAATGTTACTAAAATGTGAAGTCCTAAAACACTGTTCAAGTTATATTTTCTAGCTACCAAGTATGAGTGCACGATGCATGGCTCTCTGTTTCCTTGTTGGTTCAGAGGATGCCTTGCCAAATACTGAAATGTTTAGTTAAGCCCTGATGTTCCAATAATTGTTCTTTACTTCTTGATGCTGAGTCCTGTGGTTAGGCATTGCAACATCATAATAGACAGTAATTTGTTTCCCTTAATTCCCTGGGAATGGATTTCTGCGCTAGAAGGGGAAAATAATTTGTGAAGTGGTATCTCTCTGAAGTAATGAGAAGAACAAGAAGGGATGAATGATATCTGAAATAGCTAACTAATTTTCTGTAATAATATATATTGGTCCAAATCAATGTCTATGGAAATAAGCTCTATCAATAGACCTCTGAGGCTGGGGGGAGGGTTCAAAGTTTCCCATTCCCTCCAGTGGGTCTGTAATGTGAGCACATCCCTCTACCGTTGTGGGACTGTGGAAGCAAAAACTCATATTTCTTGGCTCTGCTCCCACTGCTGGAGCTGGGGAGGCCCAGCTAGAACAGTGCCTGGCTTTGTGTCTCCATTTCCAGGGGAATGGGGAGCGGGGAAACCAGAGAGATGTTGGCAGAAAGACAGTAAGGTAGACAGAGGTCTAGAGCGCAATTGTGAGAAGAGTTTGAGGGAGCTGGATTTGTTTAATGTGGTAAGGAGGACACTAAGGAGTGATCTGATAGCTTCCCTCTTAGGTAAAGACGATAAAACTAAACATGGTAGTGACAGATAAGGCAACAAGGGGCAGGGACAGCATATTACAGCTCAGCAGGTTCTTTTGGATATTCAGAATAACTTTTCCAGCAGGAAGGCAATGCAATTCTGGAACTTGTCACAGATCCAAAGAGGTTCTGGTTGTCCTTTGTTGGAAGTTTTTGGATTATGGCTCATCTGATCTGCTGTTGGTAATACTGCTGTCTTTAACAGCAGGTTGGGCTAGAAAACTCTAGAGGTCCTGCAAACTGATATTTCTGTAGTCCTTTCTGTTTTCTGTCTCTTTGTGCAGGCATTCATGTCAGGAATTTGGACAGATGAAACTACTGTGCTGGAAACTTGTGGATTTTCATGCAGTTGTAGAAAGATAGAAAAAGGGATTACTCAGTTTGGTGCATCCAAAGTGGTATCTTTCTATTCAGCTCTATATGCATTCTGTCCAGTCTTCTTGGTTCAGTCCTTGTTTCTTTTCCTAATTGTAATGGATATAGTAATTATGCTCCTTTACTATGACTTTGTTAAAGAGCATTGAAATGGGTGATGGTGATGTAAAGCATTACATCAGAGTCAAGTGGTTTTGTAAATACTAAGTTGAACTTGGTGTGATCATGCTAATGTTAGCCAGAGGAGAACTGGGCAATATCCTGGAAGAATAAATCTGTATATTGAGGGAAATTCTTTCTTTTCTCAAGTAGGCTGCTTAAAAATATTATCAGAAACAGCAATTTCTTTTTCTCTCCATTCTGAGAAAGGAAGGAAATTCTTATCTCTGGACAAACTAGCTCTTGTTACCTGCTTCAGATTAGGTTCTTCAGCATTTGCAGCTGAATTCATTGGCAGGACATAAAAGATGGTTCCACAAGAACACTAAACAGTCCCCCAGTGGAAGATGTCCTTAAAAGCCATTGTCAACAATGGGGTGTGGTTTTGTGTGTCACAAAATTTTCCTCCTGCTCGCATTTGGAGAAAGAGAAGAAAGCACAGAACATCGAAGGCTTTTCTAACCACAGCCTTAAGAGGTCTGAGGCTGCAAAGATTTGGGAAATGTGGGGTTTCTACCCCATTGGCATCTCCACCGTGAACTTCCAGAAAACATAGATTCCTTATTCTGACTCCACAGTTTGGCACATCTGGCAGGACCTACTCAGGAAGGACAAGTGAAGAATTTGTGAGTTGCATGCCCAGGTAACGACACTCTGTAAAAAGCCTTTTGTGGTTCCAGCCAGCACTGCATTTGGCTGAAGCTGTTGCTGCAGTCACTGTTCCTATAAACATTCAATCTCCAAGTTTTTCATAAAATGAAATATCATCACACAGTGTTTTTTTAACACAGTTTGATGTTATGAGAACTGAAGAGTAATAGTCCAGAGGATTACATTGCTTTGCTAATGTCTACTTTTATTCTGGGCAGATCTAAAGAAAAAGAGAGTGCCAAAGTTGATGGCGTGGGGTTTAAAAAAAATAAGGGGGTGAGGTCAGGATGTGACATTTTTCTACTAATGGAATTGTCATGCTGAGTTTTTAATGCGTTCAAATCAACTTGTTTTCCTGACAGGAAGGAACTGAATGCAGCCAGATAAAGTAAACATGCATCCTGGTCATGTTCACGTGCAGCAGTCTTTGGAGTCTTCATACAGAATGCTTGAGAAATTGACTCAAAGTCAAAGAAGTAGTACATAAAGATGAAAACCAGTTAGAACCACTGGATATGATTCAGTATGAATCAGTAAGTCAGCAGGCTTGAGAACTGGGAATAATTTTTGGAGTAAAACAGTAGACCTCAAGTCACTTGAGCAAAAGACTTTAATGCAAATAAACCATAAGAATTCCTGTAATTTGAAGTTCCTGTGATTTGCTGTCCAGCAATATTAAATAGGCAAAAGAAAGAATTTTAGCATGGGACACAAGGAGTACTGTTGGCAACCAGAGTTTAATCCATGTTGCTTACTTTCATTGTTAGAAAATGACAGGCAAAGTCACGGTTGCTTCCAGCAGCCTAGGCTGGAAATTAAATACTTCCTGTGACCTACAAGGGTTTGTCCCAGACAAATCTAGTAAATTTCCATTTGACAAAATGTAGTGCTGACATTTTACCCAAAGTTGTACTCAAGAGGGTAATTGCATTCAGTTTATTGTAAAATTTAAAGCTTTCTGCTGAATCCAGTTCTTTAAAATGGCCCTTTGGATGATAGGTTAAAAAACCCCAAAATTAACACAGTTAATGATCTTACTCTTAATTATAATAAACTGTTTTATTTAGGCTTTTTAACATTAGTTTGTCAACTTCTGTACTAGGATGCAACTAAAAGAGAACACAAATACCAGAAAACAATGAATACACAAGAAATTCCAGCTTTTGAAGTCTATTTTGTGGAAAAAAACCATGATTCTGACGGCAGTTACTGCTGTTTGCCTGGTATACAGCTGAAACCTGGGTGGTTACTTAATGGTCAGATCTATTAAGAGTGCAGATCTGAGTCACTATAATACGTTTGGAAGAGTTCCTGAAAGGTCTCGCTACATTGCATGTCTTCAAAGGGCAGCAAACAATGATGCAATGTCTTCAACAGATCACACGACAGGAGGCTGATTAAATCGGCGTGGCAAGTTTCACAGCAGTTTGAGCTGATAGCAGTGCATCTTGAAATGTTATATTAATACTTTTAGTTCATTTACTGAATCCTGCGAGGATAAGCTAGTTCAGTCATAATACCACTAATGTACTACAGATGGGAGATCCCAAGTGTTGTTGTCTCCTTCAGCCCCATTTTGTCTTTAGGTCAATGTTTAGTTAGTACTCCATGGCTAAATTACAAATGAAGTGGGGTGCTAACTGCCAAATAAGTAACAAACCCTGCTATTCTGAACACTTGCCTTGAAGATAGCACCGTCTTGTTAGGGTGGCATTTTAATTCGAGGACTGATTGAAATTTTTTTTCCCCCTGAAAGTTTCCTAGAGCATATTCTCCAATCTTGCTTGGTGCACAAAATGGTGTAATAGACATTCATCTAATCCTTACGCTAAGAGCTAATGAACTTAAAATACAGGCTTTTCTTCAGGAGGGTAGTAAACCATGTACTTCATCTGGTAGCGTTAACTATGGCTAGAGAAGTGTCCTAGTATGTGATATGGCGCTGTTAAGGACAGCACACGTGGCAGTTCAAGTTCACAGTGGAATAATTTATGTAGTTAACAATCAGGTGAGTACAATCTAAGTGGGGATGGGGTACAGTAGGAGCACCAAAGCACCTGTTTCCATGGTAAGTGATGTGGTTGTAATCAGGCAGTTGGGCAGGTAACTTTCTAATCTGTCCACCACTGATGTTAAGGTATGTGTTTGATTCAGCTCTCTGGTTTGTAAAAGCTGAAGTCAAAATGGACTGCTGAAATATAGTCTGTCATATAGACCTCCTGTGTAACCTCTATGGAGAACAGCATTTCTCAGTGTCTGTTTAAGTAGAACTTTCTTAAATTAAAAAAAAAAAAAATTCCATTCTTGACTTTGTTTTGATAGCTTTAAGCTTTAAAATGATAATAATAACAATAAAACACCCTGTGGTTAATTATTTTAAGCAGCTACACTTTATCTTCTGCTTGTTAGGACTTGAAGAGAGCAGGAACTAACCTCTCTTAGTAAAGCCTGGGAAAGTTGACCTGGCAATATGCCTTGATGCTCAAGTAATAACGGGATCTACTGGGCTAGTAGGGTGGGGATCAAATTCCAGTAAGAAATAACAAAAATAATTCTTATGGGGAAACTGGTTGCTTCAATGGCTGAATGCCACTATGTTTGTCTGGTTTGTGCTGACTTGAGATCTCATGTGCCATGTGTCCATGACGCTTTCCACTTCAAACCTCTCTGGTGTAAAATATTCAGTGTTCCTGGTCTTGTCAAAGGCAACTTTCATCTTTCTCTTAAATGTTTTGGGGTGCTACTGTTCTTCTTGGAGGTTGATGAGATATTTAAAAATTAAAACAAACCTCCAGTCATAAATCAATAGCGATGTTAACTGCTAAGCCTTCCTGTACTTTGTAACCCAACTGAGCTTCAAGTTTCCCCCCAGTAATTGTCCTGTTTGGTCTTGCAAAACTCCTTCAGAGTTACTCCTCACTTTTGAGAGAAAGTTAACAAATCTCCTAGCAAAATTACTACAAAAAGTTAGTATCACCTGTTTTCTATGTGTTTCCTCAAAAGGAGTTTTCTTCACAGAAACTGTAATTTCTTTTAAAACCCTTTCTTGAGACTTTGGAGATACTATGAAGACAGACTATACAGACACAATGTGAGGGGAACATTATTTGAAAAGGAGGTAAGAGTGGTGCTTGGGAACAGAGCAGTCACTTTCCCAGACCAGGATTTTTACCCAACAAGCCTGCTCTCTTACTGTTAATAGTAGGCAGCAATGGATGTTTGCAAACATTCCTCTCATGACCAGCTTTGAAAAAAGCATGTACAAAAGTATCTTCCTAACCACAGAAAAAACTCTTACTTTTTAAGCACAAATATAGTACTTCCAGTTCAGGCTGTTCCAGAACCACAAAGGGCTGGAGGCTGAGGGGAGGAAAAAAACCCAAAATCTCCAACTAACCTTTTTTTTTTTTTTTGGGTGTGGGGGGAAGGACCATTACAGTGTTTCTTAGCCCTTCCCTAAACATGACTTACTAGCCATAGTATGATGGGCTAGGTGGTACTCCTGGTCTGAATTAGGCCATTGTATGTGTTCACATCTTGTGTCTTTTTGTGAGAGTTCTGGCACTTTCCAGACATGAGGAGCCTTGTAAATGTAATTCATTAAGAGCAGCATTGGAGATCTGCTCTAAATCTCGAGGACTAGATAATGACGTAAATGAGTGAAGAAAATGATGGTTTTTGAGGGGGGTCCTTACTGAGATGCATGTTATCTTTAAGTTTGTATGATGCTAGCATCAACTATATGATTTTTTTATTTACCTTGAAGCATGTTAGTGGGACAATATAGATAGTCTGAAAGAGGCACACTTTTGAATTGTCCTGATGCATGTTCATAGCCCTCTGAAACACTGGGGTACATGACAAAGTTACCAAGTTCTGTGTTGAAGCTTGATGATGTGACGGCTAAATTCCCCATCAAATTTCTGACCCGAGGTTATTCACCATCATCTTAAGTTTTTTGCTGTGTTGTGTAGCGTTAAGACTAAGAGAAAGATTTTTATTTCTGTTTTCCAGAAAGGATGTATAAGAGGAGCTGAAGAGCTTTCTAATGTATTAGTCAGATTTGAAGTCACCTCCCTTCAACACAAACAACTGACCCTGTAAGCAACATTCAGTAAAGCCTAACTAGTATTTCCCTGTTCCTGTGTTTGCTTCTGTCTTTCATCATGCTTCATTACTGTTCTACAGTGGACATTTGCTCTTGACTGCTACTATGGTTGGAGTGCCCTGATAACTTTTTCCTCTTCTTCCCACATATTGTACTACAAAAGTTCATAGGAATATTTTTTCTTAGTATGCCCAGATTGATATATGCTCCTTCTTTGAGCTTAAGTTTTGCTTCTTAAGTGGGAAACTTCAATGGGCTCTGTGTGCTAGTTTCAGAGCTTTTATACTGAACATCCACACCTTGTTGAGTTTGAGCTGAACAATCATCTCCATTATGCTGTAAGGACAGGATAACTGTTTAAGAGTGATCACACTTCCCCCTTTCAGTCTTTTTCCCTAAAGCTGAAGAACTATTTTCTGCTTAGCACTCTGTGAAAGCCCTTGAAAGTCCTACTGGAACTTGTATTCTTGGTATTTATACTTTCCAAAAACATAAGTTTTACTCATCAGTCTCCTCCCAGACCTCTCATAAGGAGGCTGAAGTTTGGTGGGTTAAAGGTAAAGTGAGACGCTTCCTCTGAATTAAGTGTTACCATTACACTCGCATAAGCTCCAGCTCTTGTGCTACTAACGCATAAGGTCCAGCTCTTGTGCTACTAACAGCTGGGTTGCTTTCAGTCAAATCAGTAAACTTAGAAATTGCCAGAAAAATAGTTGCTGTTCAACGGATGTGTTAATCAGTCTCCCCGCTCAGTATGTGGGCACGAGACTTCACACGAGCAGAGGATAGGCGCTCATAGCAGGGACAGCCTGCAGGTAGTCCTGTTTGTGAAACTGCAAGGGCAAAGAGCCTGGCCAGTACCAGCACCCTGTGGATTAAATCTTTAATCACTGATGTCAATGGAAGAACTTGTTTTCATTTACTATATGAAGCCCTAGTGCCAATGTCTCAAAATCTTTGTATCGTAGCTCAAGTTGCATGACTGAACTGCAGTACGAGAAGAAAGAGACTTGGAAAAAAACAGCCTGCCATTGGCAGGATTTGCAGTTTATCTGGTGTAGAATGACTTTTTGCTTAAAAATGTTCTGTATGAGTGAATGTGCATGAGCCACTTAAAGTTGCTTGCCCTTTTTGAACTCTCTTGGGTTCATCTAATTGACCTCCTTTCCATCTTCGTGGTCACATCCTTTCTGTAGTCAGCAGCAGCCTCCGCAACTTCTGTTCTTTCTATCAGCCATCACACTGCTGACAGGGCTTTCGTGATGGAATAAAGACCTATTTCTCCCTAGGCATATGAGCGTGCAAATCATCCTCTTTCCCGTGACCTTGTCAAACATCCTCATTCAGCTTTTCTTTTTCTGACATCTGTAAATAGCAATGACTCTAATTGACTCCAAAGACTTGACACCGCAAAAAAATAAACAGTACCATATCTTTGTTTTGGTGGTGTGTGGGAAGGACAGGCTTTGATCTCAGATACATCAGCGTAAATAATGCTGATCCTTGTTTACAATGGATGGTGTTTGTCCTGGTATGCGTGCGAGCAGAACCTGTCAGTAGGGACAGAAATGTCAAGGAAGTGGCACTTGACAAGGCATGCTGCTGACGCATGCCAAGTGTCTGGCTTGGGTTTGTCTAAAAGCTGAATTAGGTGAAAGTTTTGTTCAAATATGTATCTGCTTGTTAACGGCTAGTTGGGACTGAGCGTGCTGTAGTTGCAGTTATACTTTGGCTGCTGGCTGACATCATACAGCCTTTGCTGCAGGAAGAGAGGGCAGTGGAACACACAGCAGGGTTTTTTTGCTGGGCCTCCAAGAAGACTTCTAGAAATAAATGTCTGAGGCCTTAACAAGACCCCTTAATTAACAAGACCCCTGAGATGAGATCCATGCTATGGAGACTGTAGTGACTAAATTGGGAGTATAGGCTTCTTATTTAGGGCAGTTAGTGTTGCCAGAGAAGGATCAGAGATTGCTCGGACAGATCTGATCTAGTAGTTAGTTTGGGTTCTAATCAGTAAATTTAGGTATGTAACATACTTAATAAGTACAGAGGGATTGGTGGTCAATACTATTTACTACACTTAAAGTTAATATGGGATACAAAGATTACCGTGTAAGCTTAAGTGACAAAAAATGTCACTTACCAGCCCATCGATGTCTGTTGTCAGGTAAGATATCTCTCAGCCTTGAGGGGGAACCTTGAGAGGTGTCCCTCCTCAAGGGGAGATCACCACTGCACAGCCAGCTGCTATGGAGAGAGACTTCAAAGTTCCCTGATGGCTGCAGATATTTATAGCATAAAGTGATTGATTTGTAGTCAGATCTTCTGCTATGTTAATACAGTTTCCTCCACTTACTGGCCCAGTCTCTAGCCAAACTCTTATTTTTGGGTTTTGTGCTGACTTCTCACTGATATCCTCACACAACAGGATTAACTTTGATTACGCCTACATGCTGAGCATCTGCCTGGACCAAAGTTCAGTCAGTTCAAACAGGAGTGCATCCGTCACAGCCAATGAAGAAGATAGTGGAGACAGTGAAGACAGTTCACCATTTTCACGCTACCTCTTGCAACTTCTTGCAACTTCTCACAGTTCAAGACTAGTCTTCAGATATGGTAGCAGGTTCAGAAGAAATAAATGCAGCTTATTTCACATCACTTGTGAGTAAACTGCAAGACTTCACAAGACAGAGGTTGTGAAGGCAAAAAGCTCAGACTTTAAAAGCATATAGTCACATTAATGTAGCTTCCCTCTATTAAGGCATAGACACGGAATTCCCTTGGCCACAAATTGCTGGAAACCTGAAGGTTATGCAGAGAATAGGACTTTTTCTCTTCCTTTTTTTCCTTCAAGCACTTGCTCCTAACCTCTCTTTTGCTCCTAGCCTCTCTTGCCAGATGAAATGAAGCGGCTCTGCCTGTTTGCACAGTCTTCTAATGTGAAAGTTCCCCAAAGCCTAGTCCTCTAAATAGGAGTAACTGGCGATGAACTGGCAAAGTGATAAACACTGGAAAATGAAAAGGAGTCCCTGTGCCCTTGAGCTGAGGGATATTTTTTGTTTGTGCCTTCTGCAGCCAAAAGCTTTGACCACTAGAGAGCCTGCCCTGTAGTGCTCTTCTCAGTGCATTTGGCTTTCCTGAAGTAAGTCTGTAGCTTTGCCCTGAGGGATTAAATGATCTGGACCTTGGATTAGAAAAAGATTTTAGGATATTGCCTCTTTTGACTTCTCGTTCCCACAAGGAACTGGTAGGAATTAGGTTCCTGGATGCTGCTTCAGGATCTGGACTGAAAATGGTAACATGGTAACATGGTATTCTGTTCAACCTTAGCAGTGCCCAAAAGCCTGTTTCAGTATCTGCTGACCCCTGCAAGAAACCCTTTTGCTGAACTCTGTGGACTCCAGATCTGGTTTTCTGTGTTTATAGAAATACTGGTATACAATAGCAACAAGGCAAGATTACTTGGTTTTTAATCTTTGAAGTTTAGTGTGTATCAGAGTTTTGTGCCTCTAATTGCTTTACAATCCTCACCCATAATTTTATCCTCAGTGGTGTATGTAACTATTAACTAGATTAAGGGTATTGGCTTTCTTTGATCTAGTAGTGACACTCTCTCATGTTGCTAGAGAGCATTTCAAAGACAGGGGAAAATGAGGGTGTACAGCAAAAATGGACATCCATTTTTAGCATTTTCCTATGTAAAAGGGTAAAACAAGTAAATCAATACCAAATACAGAAGCAAAACTTTTAAACTTGTAGCTACAGGGACTGCTGAACACTTGTTATATATGCTTCACTTAAAGGTAGAATAATAAAATGTTATTTTGGTATATCAATCAGGAAATCTTTTCCCACCTTTTAGACACTTGAATGTAGTTTAGAGAACATCTGTGCTTTTCCTCTGCTCTGTTGCATGAGCTTATCTTTAACAGTGCATCTGGTTGCTGGAAAAGTTATTGTTTTTCCTCATAGTGGGGATTCCTAATGTAGGCTGAGAGATCAGAGAGGGATCAGATGAACTCATTAAATAAAAATCTTGTTCTCATCCCAATATCCTCCTAAGCAGAAAATAGATGAGTGAAAGAGAGCACGAGGGAAATGAAAAATCATTTAAAAGCACATTTCTCTTTGTTAGGAGAGTTTCCTCAGGCTCCTTGGAGATATTGGCTGTTCTCTCTGGCTCTGGTTCAGAAAAGCGTTCTTGCTCAAGTGCTTAAGGACACACTTATCTCCTCTTGAACCTGATAGTGCTGGAGTCTGGGGAGGTCTCTGCCCAAGCTTGCAATGGAGGGTACTGCACGGGCTTACAGGAGACTACACTACATGCTGAATCTCCCCACGTTTTGTTGGGCGTGGGAAAGAAGCTTAGTCCAAGTAGACCCAGAGGAAGCTCACTGCCTGCATTACTTATCTCTCACTGCAGCATGGTTGTAAGTCTGTTACTAAATTGAAGTTGCAAAGCTGGAATGATCCAGCTTAAAGATTTATCTGAAGGACAATCTTTGTTAGGAATATTGTTTCCATATTCAAGCAGCCTGTTGATTTTTGGTGCCAAATAAATAAATTCCAGAGAGGAGGTGGTGTGACAGTGATTTTCCTTCCAATACATCTGTACTTAGTAATGCTTCTCAGCCACATCGAGGTTCACACCAGGTTCAGGGGTCATCCTGAATGTGGTCGGCTGAAGGACGTTGCTCATCATCTGTCCCTCTCTGGGTAATGCTCTCACTGACAAGCTTAAATCAACATTCACAGCAGTCCACTTAGCAAGGAACTTGTAAACAGATTTTTCTTCCCATGTAACAGACCAGTCATATAAATAGCGCTGTGCAAATCATTGATTTCTTTGATGTGGTTGGTGAGTTAAAACACAAACTGGAAAGATGTCTGTGTTTCTGTTACACTCCTAACTGATACTAGCTGGGATACTTCTGGATCTAAACAAACAGGTTTGGGTAGAACAGGCTATAACATTTTGTTTTGGATAACTGTCTGTTTTTCGTTAAAGGAAAAGGTGTGATTCACAAAACTGCTCCTCTGGGTTTTGTACTCCCAACCCAGCTTTCAATAAAATTTAACCTGTGTCTACAGGCGCCTAAGTATTTATTTTTTTTTTACATTTGGTGATTTCTTTTAAATGAGACGCTCTAATACAACTGTCCAGAAAAAAAAAAAAAACAACCCAAAATGAAAAGGCATGGTTGTAGAGCAGTAAGTCTACATTTTTCTTTAATTCTGTGTTTCTCACAGAATGATAGAAAGTTAAGGGTTGGAAGGGACCTCTAGAGATCATCTGATCTGACCTGCCAGAGCAGGTCCACCTACAGCAGGTTGCACAGGATGGTGTCCAGGCGAGTTTTGAATGTCTCCATAGTCGGAGACTCCACCACCTCCCCGGGTAGCCTGTTCCAGTGCTCTGGTACCCTCAAAGGAGAGAAGTTCCTCCTCATGTTCAGATGGAACTTCCTATGTTCAAGTTTATTCCCATTGCCCCTTGTCCTGTAACTGGGCACCACTGAAAAAAGACTGGCCCCCTCCTCCTGGCACCCTCCCTTTAAGTATTTGTAAACATTGATGAGATCGCCCTCAGTCTTCTCCAGACTAAAATGACCCAACTCCCTTTCCCCTACGTTACTGCTTTCCTCAAGCCTCCTGTTGAATACTGTAGACAATTCTGTCTCATCTGCCTGACAGTGAGTAAGTAGGACATTTATTTCACCTCCTCTGGAAAGCTGCTTTGCCATAATGGAGCATTTCACATGGCATGCTTTTCACTTCCTTGCATTTGGCTGAACTTGCTAACTGTGTGTGAGCAGCTGACAGGATTTTAGTAGGAAATCTTTGATTAATTGCTTGCTTGAAACTGGCAGCATATTCTTAGAATCCAACACAACATCAAAATATTTGAAATCCTGTGTTAAGAATAAGAGGGTTCTGGTTGCTTGTATAAACCATAGACAATTTTTTTACCAAGCTTGTATCTGTCACAAGTCTTATGTTGACTGTCATGTTGCGTATAGTCTGTCGTACTCTTTATTGAGTAACAATGTCCTGTGCAAACCTCACCTGCTATTGCTGGTTTCAAGGCAAACCAATATTACACTTGGGTAAACGAGGTAGCATGTAGTTTTGTGTATTGAAGGACAAAAGAAAGGACTGGTTGCAAGTGAAAGCAGATACCAGCTTCTCAGAAGCATCACCAGGAAAGAAGCAGTAGAAGTTCTTATAAAAATAAAAGCTAAAGCAGTAAAGACTAGCAAAGGCTAAGTAAAAAGTAAGAATGATGATGATTTTAATTTTTTTTTTTTAAGAAGTCAGCTACTCCATTCCTGTGTTGCCCTGTGGGTATTAAGACTAATACTGGAACAGAAGTTGGAATAGCTGTGTAAGTCATTTTTGTCACTTCTTTGCCTCCACTCCTACAAGGTATAAATAAGGAAGCTCGGCTGTCGAAGGATCACCAAGGATAGATACTGAAGCTATTTTAAACCCATAAGAGTCTGTAAAAACTAAAAAAAAAAAAAAAAAGGAGGAAACTTGCAAAGAGAGTTGACTTTGTCATCATAGGGACAATGTATTGTCCCTAAAAATTGTAAGGCCGGTATTTTCTGGTGATTTATCTTCTCCGTTATGCAGTAATTGCAGTTTTCTATACAAGATACTCCTGAAATAAATCAAGCATAATGTCATCTGATAAAGGACTTGGACAATGCAGCTTCTCCTTCTCCAATATGCAGTACAGCAGTACTCAACCATGAACTGCCCACTCACAACTATGTTAAACTGTGCTCTAGAACCGTGATGAATAGCTAGAGAGCAAACAACAGAGAGAAGATGGTGCTCTATGCTAGTCTGATGTGTTCAGAAATTAGAAGACAAGGGTCTAACCGGAGGGCTATTCTGTGTTTGGAGGAAGAGAGAGGAAAGAATATTCATTTACATCATGACTGAGGATATACTTCTTATTTAAAGCAAGAATTATGTGGAATGCTGAAGTACAGCTACTGCAGGGATTTCTCCCTCCCTCCCTCCCTGCCTCCCTCCCTCTCTCGCTCGCTCTCAAAGTATTTGTGTGAGGAATCCTGCTATATAGAAGGAATTTATAAAAGCTGCCCAAAAACTCTCAGGGATGTTACTGCTGATTTTTAGTAAATCTTAGTAGAGCATGGAATAGCCAAATAATAGAAATGAAGAAAGTTAGTGTTGCACCAAACTCTAGGAAAAGTTAACAAACTAGCCAGGATAATTAGAGCCTACACTATGCTAGTTAGATTAATGAAGCCTCAGATAACAAAGGAGAATAATGTAATTCCACCAATCCACACAGGTTTGCAGAAAGTAGATATTGCAAAGCAAATGTAATTTCTTCTGCTTTAATGAAAGCTTTGGTCAATAACATAGAGGTAACACTGAGCTTATGTAAAGTATCTGATATAGTACCCTGCAATATTAATTCATGTTTGCAGTGTTCTAGTTTCTTAGTATAGGTGAATTAAGGATTGGATTATAATTGACCTTAACACCTGCCTAGACCTCAGGGAGGAATCACAATTGCACTTTTTATTTTAACTCTGCAGAATACTAATATCTTACCAGGAAGAAAAAAATATAGCTACTGATAAAAATGGCTGATGACATGAACATTGGGACATGGGGAAGAAGATGATAGTTGATGGAGGGGGCTGTGGACTTGTTTATAACTGACTGCAAAGAAATACCGTGTGTTTTAATGCAACCAGCTTTAAAGTCTGTCCTCTAAGAAAAACAACCATATCTCTGAGGAGAAAAGTCACATCTTTAGAAATAAGGATTCTCTCTTGCAGCATGAAAAAAAATGGTTAAATGTCATGGTGTGCAACCTCCTAGTCATGAGTTCCTAGCACAACTCTGCATCCCAAATAATTCATGCTGTCTTCAAGGGTGCCAGCAGAATCAGAGAAATTTATACCACCTCTGCCCTTAGAACTTGCTGCAAGTGTGATTCTGATTGGAATGCTGTGACTGGTTGTGATGCCAACAGCCTCTCAAACTGTGGACAGCTTAAAGCCATTTCCTAGAAAAGCTACTGAAGCTACTAAAGAAAATGTCTTCTGATGAAGGCAAGAGGGAAAAAAAAAAGAAAAAAAAAGGGGGGGGGAGGAGGGAAGAGGGGTTTGGTTCTTTCAGTTCAGAGTGGAATTAGGGTCTAGCCTTTGGACCTCATGTACCAGGCTAGAAAGACCACAAATAATTTTGTCTGCACCTCACAAATATTTTCAGACGTCTTTAGTATTTGCTTGAGCTTTTGGGGTTTCAGTGTTGCAATATCCAAAAAATGAGATATTTTTCAAGTTGTAGATACTTGGCAGTCAGTGTGAATTTCTGTCCTAGGCAAGACAAGCTTACTGATCACTTCTCAGGAAAGACCAGAGGAAAAAATGTGAAACTTAGCTTAAATTCTGTAACAATCCTAAAACATTGATAATTATAGATCACATGAAAATGTAGTGGAGTAACTTATATCAAACACACTTTTTCCATTAAAATTAATTCTTGTGTAATTAACAGTTCTGGCTTGGGTTTACTTTAGCCAATGGATGTCACTGTTGTTCCATTGCATGTCAGATACAGTACATATCTGCTAGTACTGAAAAACACATCTATGCTGAAATAAAACAAAGCTGAACAGAAGCTGCAGGTAGGACATTCTGCTGATAGAGATGAGGAGGTATGAGGAGGTATTTTACGGTACGGCTTAGAAAAGTCTATCTCATCAGCCAGGAAATTTGTGTTGTTCCCTCAGGAAAGCTCTTTTACCGTTATCCAGGTGTTGACTGCATACAACTATTGCAGCCTGATGTAAAACTGTAAGACAGGTTTAGGAAAACAGGATTGGCAGAGGAGGAAAGAAGGCCTTGTATTACATCCCAGGAAAGTTTATATTTGGTCTGAAGCCCAGGAAGAACTGAGAGGCATGTCGACTGGCTCACAGAGAAGAAAAGAATCACAACTTAGTTGCCATTGAATTTATCTCTACCAAACCAGCATAATAGGGTGGTGAGGCTAATAGTGTTAGTAACTAACAGTAGAATGGAACGGATTAGCTGGTACTGGGTGACTGACTGCCTGGAAAGCAGTGCTAAGGACAAAACCCAGAAGGAAATTGACTTTTTTGTTTTGTTTTTTTTTAAATGTGGAGGAAACTGTTAGAGTGGATTATGCTGGATTTGATCTTACTAGGGAGGAAAATCTGAAAATGGAAGAAAACTTTAGGAGGAAGAGAAAAAGATGGAGTTATGGGAGCAGAGGAGAGGAGAAATGAGGGCAGCAGAGCAAGGGCAAGTCACTCTGCCTCTTCTCATGTTGTATCCTTACCAGTACATTAAAATGTGCTAGGACTCCATCTTGGGTATGAGAGTATGAGTACATGCAGACACTGTCCACCCACATTTCACCAGAAAACCTCAGTGGCCTTGCCTGTACTGCCTGTCAGCACAAGAGGAAGGCTGCTCCCATTCCCTGAAGTGCTGGGGCAAAACTGGTTGGCATAGGCCAAAACTATGTCAAGAATTGTGTTAACAGTTGCACTGTAGTTGCATGTCAGGGCTTGAGCCTTCAACCCCGGCCAAGTTTAGCTTATTAGGATAAACTGATACATTAAGGCCATTGAGGATAAGGACTCTGAGGTCAACAGCCTATTGAAGAGTCATACCAGCTGGACGCAGGATGCACTTCAGTCAAGTCCAGAGCAAGACTTGAACTAGCACTTTGGGAGGCCTGCTAGGAACACGTTTGAAAAATTTGCCCTCCAAATGCAGAGGAAGACCCCCAGCAAACTCAAGGACTTGGTTAGTGCAATCTTCTGGAAAAGTTTCTGGAGGAAAGGTATGGGGTTGCTGATAAATTCTGATTATTAAGTTAATGACTGCACATGGTGGCCTTCTGCAAAGGTTTCCAAAGAGGCTGACATCAGGTGCTCTGTCCGGGCTGGACTTGGTGTGGCCTGCCACAGCGTGCCGCCCCAGATGGAGATATTGGAGCAACTTTTGTACATATTCTCACTCATCCAGGTGTGGAGGGACCTCCTTGGGCAACCTCTCTGCTTGCCCATACTGGGGAAAAGCTCTCTGCAAGACCTTGCAGGTTAGTTCTCCTACAGCATCGTGATGGGCATGTCCACGGGGACTCTCTGTGTGAGGTGTTAGATGGGAGAATAGAAAACATGCCTCTTGTTAATACGCTGTAGTGATGCACCATCTGCACCACTACAGCACTGAGCAGCATGGCGTTGCTGATGCTGTGACCCCAGGAGCTATGGGCTGGCAGGTGGTAGCAGTCCCTGACTGTACATCTAGCACAGAGAAAAGTAGAGCGTCTGTGACTCAGTGCTGCAGAGTGGAGGGATGTAGACCTGGCTTCAGTGTGCCACACAGAAAGCTTGTGAAAGCTTATTCTGAATCTCATGCTCATCACGGGGAATGTGATCATCCTGCTGGGTCTGACCCTTCCTTCCTGGGTCTTGCATTCTGCTTCCTCTGCTGGGCTGCATGAGCAGAGACGGTAACATCATCCCTGTCTGGTTAATGTTGCAGAGCTGCTCATCACAGAGTCAGTGGTGGTGTTTCCCATCTCCGGGTACCAGTCTATCTGGTCTGGGTTTGACAAAGTTTATTGAAGATTAGTGGTTTGGCACTGTGCTGTGGGACATAGGCTGCCCTGATGGAGAGAGGCATGCACGCACACATAATACACTCCAGGAAAACAGAAGTTTAGAGAGGAAATGCTGCTTGACTTTTGGAAGAGGCCCCTTTGCTGTGCTGGGTGGAAGTGCACTGCCATGTCTGAAGGCTAGGAGAGGGGGGAGACTCGCAGGGTTTTTCTTGTTCACTGGTGATGAAGGTGTGGTTTTTATTTCCTATCTGAGAACCTGAATTAGCACAGCACCTTTTTATGCTGTCCTGTGGAAAGAAGCCAGCCCTAACCCTGAGCGAGGAAGCCACCAAATTACCACTGTGTCTTACAGAGGCCCCATTTTCCCCAGACACCCACTGCCAAGCGCTGTTTCAGCCAGACCTGCTGAGCTGAGGTAAAGTCTAATGGTTGAGCTGTGGCTTGAAGTGGTTATGCGCAATGCTGAGAAGTCATAAACAGCTCTTATGTAAATGGTTTATGAGGGAGTGGGGAACCTTTAGCCATGTTAGACTTCTGCAAAGCTGATCTGAGCTGATAACTTCATACCACACTGTTCTCACAGATTATTTTCTTTCACAGAACAACAACAACAACAAAACAAGACTTACACTCCATTCCCCCAGCTGGGTGCAGGGGTGGTATGTTCTACTATCCTCCGGGAACAAGGGACATATTCACACGTGGCTGAAGGGTTGAATTCAGCAGGCTGAACAGGGAGACCTGGACAAAGACTTGGTGTCACAAAGCAAATCACTGCAATCGCTGGCATAGATCCCACATTTGATGTAAGTGTGCTAGTGGCTAAGGCAGTCTTGTCATATTTGAGAGACTTAAGTCATAGAATCATAGAATCATAGAATGGTTAGAGTTGCAAGGGACCTTAAAGATCATCAAGTTCCAACCCCCCTGCCATGGGCAGGGACACCTCTCACTAGAGCAGGTTGCTCAAAGCCCCATCCAGCCTGGCCTTAAACACTTCCAGGGATGGGGCCTCCACAACTTCCCTGGGTAACCTGTTCCAGTGCCTCACCACCCTCACAGTAAAGAACTTCTTCCTAATATCTAATCTAAATCTCCCCTCTTCCAATTTAAAACCATTACCCCTTGTCCTATCACTAGACTTCCTGACAAAGAGTCCCTCTCCAGCTCTCCTGTAGGCTCCCTTCAGATACTGAAAGGCTGCTATCAGGTCTCCCCGGAGCCTTCTCTTCTCCAGGCTGAACAGCCCCAGCTCTCTCAGCCTGTCCTCATAGGAGAGGTGCTCCATCCCTCTAATCATCTTAGTGGCCCTTCGCTGGACCTGTTCCAACAGTTCGATGTCCTTTCTATGTTGAGGACTCCAGAGCTGGACACAGTACTCCAGGTGGGGTCTCACAAGCGCAGAGTAGAGGGGGAGAATCACCTCCCGTGCCCTGCTGGCCACGCTTCTTTTGATGCAACCCAGGATACGGTTGGCTTTCTGGGCTGCCAGCGCGCACTGCCGGCTCATGTTGAGCTTCTCATCCATGAGCACTCCCAAGTCCTTCTCCTCAGGGCTGCTCTCCAGCCATTCTCTGCCCAGCCTGTATTTATGCCTGGGATTGCCACGTCCCAGGTGTAGGACTCTGCACTTGGCTTGGTTGAACTTCATGCCATTTGCATCAGCCCACCTCTCAAGCCTGTCCAGGTCCCTCTGGATGGCATCCCTTCCCTCCAGTGTGTCAACCGCGCCACCGAGCTTGGTGTCATCGGCAAACTTGCTGAGGGTGCACTCTATCCCACTGTCCATAAAGTCAAATACTAGTAGTCTTTAACAATTGGTGGTAGTCTCTAACTGAAGCAGAAATATGTCTTTTTAAAAAAAAAACAAACAAAAAAAACCCAAATCCAAATAGCGCAATTACTTTCTTGTTTAACTTGCTCCATACACAGTTTTCTGAGAAGAGAAAAGCTATCTGCTCTTGAGAAGATCAAGGTAGAATTGAAGGGTGTATGATGTACAGATACAGAAGACTGTCAGTCTTCTTGGGAATTATTTTAGAAATCCTGTCTTATTTTTTGCTTCATGAACTCCATTTGTAACGTGGCTTATTTGTATGAATTGTATTCCTTTGTTCATAATACAAGGCTGAGTTTTCATGGAGACATAGCTGTGAGAACAAAAATAGCTTTTTAAAAGCTAATTTTAGAAAACTTGAATTGTTTGTGTGTGAAAAGTCTTTTGGCAAATTGGTCAAAGAGTTAAGAAACTCAATGACTCCCCATGCAGGAGTCACAACTTGGGAAGTCTTAAGATAGGCTAGTTTCTTCTTGTAAATTTGAAATTAACCTGTTATATTATTCCTGTTTATTTCTGTAGTCACAAAAAACTTGCATCTCATTATAGAAGTCAGAATGATTTCCGAATTCTATTTTGTTTCCAGGTATAGTCATAGTAATGAGTCAAAGAAACCTGAAATGCAGTTAATTACTCTAGATTTCCTTCCTTCCCCTTTCCTTTTTTGTTCAAAAGCACCCATGCACGTGGTAACTGGTCCAGGAAGAAGAACACTGTAGGACCGTGTATAGCAAAAGGTTTCTGTTCAAAGTTAAAACCCTATCCCAACTAAAGAACGGCAAACATCTTTGCTCAACACTAGCACATAGAGATGACTGAAGAAAACTTAAAACTGTAGAGCTAGAAATCCTGCTAATGAGTAAAGTTAAGCATGAAGTCTCATATGAGTGTTGCTAGCAATCTGAAAATTGTATACAACTAATTTAGTCTCTCAGTTATTTCACTGTTCATTGTTTTTAATATGTGTATAGCCTCCTTGCTTTGTACTAACTGGTATTTTACTTCTTCCCCCGTATCCTCTTTCTCAGATCTTTTAATGTTTCAATTTGGATGCAGTTTTCTTTGCTTTCTGCCAGATCACTTCTGTTGTCCCTTCTTTTTCCTCCCTTTAGTTTCCTGCAGAACTGCAGATGACAACTAGCACTGTTCTTTAAACAGAAAGATCAGGAATCTGAACTGATGACTTGTTATAAATGATCTCCCCAGACCAGCTAAGTTAGTACGTTAGTGGGTGTTGGCAACTTTGTCTGGAAAACTAATGCAGATGATCCCTGTGCTGCCTGCACATACAGAAACCCAAAAAAAGATCCTCCGAAACCTTCAAGTCCAGCAGCAGGGTTTGACTATAGCAGCCAACTACATCTGCCGGCTCAATTTATTTGACTAAGATTAATTTAGTAAATAGCGTCTAGCACTATAGAAAACCTTGTTTGCCCATGGTAAAAATGGGATTATAGTAAATAAAAAAATCCTGAAGCAGGGCAAATTCTGAGACATGCTTCACTGATGTGTCTGTCTGTTCCATTGCAAAAGCTTGGACACTCGCTACTGAACTATTGAAAACTTGGGCAGAAAGGCCTTCTTCCGAATGTCTGGAACAATTTCTTCCTAAAAATACCGTTTCTAGATGAGCACATTCAGCATGTCAGACATAGGCCAAAAACGGAAATGCATCTGCTTTTAAGTCAAACTATAAATCATGATGTATTAAGGCCCAGACCCAAGAGCATACAAAATCAAGTTGGCAACTTATTTTGGGTTCCCAGATACATAGAATGTACAGATGGCTATGGATTTATCCAGGGCTTTAGCTGCCTGCCTCTCCGTAGCAATTGCCATTGCAACGCACATTTGGATGCATCGGCACTTGCAGCTATGAACTCGTGGCATAGTACCCCTTCCACATTTAGATCAGAGCTCTGTGATCTGCTCCCTATTTGAAGGTTAATATATCCAATATATTTATATTATGCTAATTGCTGTACAACTCAGCATGTAATAAATACATAAGGCTAGTGCAATTAATCAATTGTTTCTTGCTCCTTTGGAGCATGGCGACTTTTCATTTTTTGTTCTGCGCCCCCACCCACCTCCACTCCCACCCCCATCTCACACCATATTCTGTTAGTGTAGATAGTTCTTTTTCCATGTCTTTCATTATGTCACAGTGGCTGCCAAATTCACGGTTAATTGCCTCTTAGTGGGAGATTTTCTGTTGACCAGCCCAAATGCAGAGATGATCCTCTCTCATGAGACCACTATTGTCCTTGACAGTTTTATTGTCCATGATAAGCAGAGTTGCCATTGGCAGCTTCTTGTCCCAAGTAGAGAGCTGGAGAGGACACAGAAAAAAAAGGACTTGATTCAGCTCTCGCTTTTCCTGCTACCTAAGGAGACCACAGGGTGAACTTCCTTCTGTTCATCTTCATCATGTGGAAAAGGCTTAACTGTTCAGGATCCATTTATTTAGTAGGGATCTACATAAATGAGGTAGGTACAAAACGCTGAATGTTCTTTGTGCTTAGCTTCAAGGGAACTTGGGCCTTTACTTTGGTGTGCAGGAAATACGTTAACTCTTCTGCAACCAGCAACCCCCCCTTCCTTCAACAGCAAAGGAGCTGAAATGTCTCTCTGGAGATGACAGCTGCCCTTTTGTCTGAGCTTCCTACTGAGGAACTCTGAGCGTTGGCCTGTTAGATATTCTGCTGAAGCACTTCCTTTTTGTCATTAGCCCATATGACTGAGGCCATTAGGCTACAGCCTAACATTTAGGGTATTGCTGTGAGTGGCAGTATTTAGAGGGCCTAGTGTTTAAAACAACCTCCTGAGAATTATGGGACAGGGCTGGAGAAATTATTTAGATTTAAATCTCCTGAAACCTCAGTGATTTCTACAAACATGGTTCTGGTAGCAAACCATTGGGAGGATGGGGGAAATATGAAGCCAACTTTTATGCAATGTGAGTCCAGCAGAAAACCTTTCCCTCAGTCAGCTGAAGATCCCAGAATGAGATACCGAGAGCTCCAGAAATGCCTGGGAAATCTTACTGGTGGCTTCTGGAAGCTTTTTATACCTTCTCAGTTAGGATTACCATACATAAGTAATAATCTTTTTGGCATTGATTGTGTAGCTATTGTTTGAACTAGTACAAATAGTACTAGTTATTCAGCAGACACTATAGAGACCAGGTTTACAGCTGTAGTTTTGAGAAGCCTTTTCATTAATATGCACAACACATGACTGGAAAGTGATATTCAAATATAAGTCTTGCTATTGTCTTGTGTGTTGTACACCTTGCAGGCTAAGTAAAGAATAGAAGTGCAAACAGATTGGAGGGAGTCCCCTCCTCTGCCTACAGGTAGCTGAGAGGACTGGGTTAGATTAAGAACACCTCTGCACACATCTGCTGACTTCAGCTGAGGTTGTACTCAGGTTGTACCTGAGGTTGTACCGCAAGTACTCAGCGGGTGGGGGAGCACTCCTTTGCCACTATCGACTAATTCTCACCACAGTCAGACCTAATGTCGAGGCATGTGCTGCCAAGATAAATATGTGTTGTCCTCACTAGTTTGGATTAGATTCCATAGGAGGAACTGGTGCACAGATAAACTTTCAGGACATTCTCTGAGTAATCTACACAAACTTAAACACTTGAAATAAAAGCTTGAAATAAAAGCTTCCTTCTACTACTCTTTGCTGCCCTTCCCTACCTCTGTTCTAATCCATACTTCAATTCTCTCACTTAGTTCCTCTTTGGTTGCATACTTTAAACTTTTCTTGGTAACTTTCCACTAAGATGAACTGAAACATTTGCTGAATATATGAAAGACTTTTTCTCTGTTTATTTGAGCAGAGCTTTTCATTCAAATCCCAGTTGTATTCAAAGTTAGTGTTGGAACTTTGATCAGAATTTAAAAAGAAAAGTAAAAGAAATGAGGAGATTCGGGAATATTTTGCAACTGTTTTCCCACTTAATTGATCAGTTTTTCTTACACGTTTGATTAGCAAACATTTTTAAATGACTAAAACTTACATTGCTTTTTTGCTTTTCTTAAATAATAACTTTCTTTTTAAAGTAGATACTAAATATTTCTTCAAATTCATATTGAATTACCTGTATCCTCTAAAGTCTCATAATCCACAACCCTCTCCAGGAGCTCTACCATCCACACATACTTTTTTGCTCATGAACTAAAGCAATATTTGGGTTTTTAGGATTTTATTTACTCACTACCTGCCCCTGCCAATCCTGCCCCAAGTCAGGGTTGCGTATGGCATCCTTAAATTGATCACAGGTGTAATCACTGTAAACATGGGAGACACGTCCTAAACTTTCAAGCCAGAGCACGGAGAGGTGAGGGATTTGTAACCTCTCTTACTGCCCAGCAAGTTCTGGTGGAGATTGCTCCCAGCTCAGTTATGTTTTCATTTGAGTGAGAAAATGGGAGCAACTATAGAGACTAGGGATCAGAGATTACTTAGCATGAGCGTTTCATTTCCTGTTTCATCAAAGATCTCAATTAAGGCAAATTATTTAATGCTTGCCCCTCTGTTAAGGTCCTAGCCTGGGACAGGCAAGAGGTGAGGTGTTTTCCTTTCAAGGTGCACAAGTTCATAAAATGCTGATATACATGAGAGTGATGAACCTGAGTCTCCAAAGCACATGTGCATGAGTCACCTAACCACTAGAGTATTGTATACACAAGGAAGGAAATTCCTCCTCCAAATTTTCACGTTGTGTTGCATCAAACAAGTCTGCCAGATCAACTCTCCCAGAGCAAGATAAGCAGACAAATTCATATTTTCTCTGTGCCAAAATTTGAATCTAAGCTAGATATGTCTCTCTTCAGGACTTGTTTGTACTTCATAGTGTGTGCACCTGACAGCAGCAGAAAATGTCACTTGCGAATGTGCCTTTTCAGCTGTGAAGGCTAGTTGCTTATTTGAGTGTGTTGCCAAGAATGTAGCCAGCAGGTTGAGGGGTGATTAATTCCCCTTTATTCAGCAGTTCTGAGGCCACATTTGGAGTACGGTGCCCAGTTTTAGGCCACCAGTACAAGAAAGTCGTTGACAATCTGGAGAAAGTCTAGCAGACAGTCACCAGGATTTGGAGCATGATGTGCAAGAAGCAGCTTAGGAAACAAGGTGTGCTTAGCCTAGAAGAGATAGGGAAACTGGAGCAAACTGCTCTGTTCAGCTACCTGATGGTGTTTATAGAGAAGATGGAGCAAAAATCTGCTCAAAAGAGCACAGCTATAGGGCAAGAAGTAAGAGTAGCCAATTGAAGCAAAGTCATCCCATATGGATATAGGAAAAAATCTTCCCCTGAGGGTGGCTAGGCCCTGTACAGGTTCCCACACAGGCTGTGGGATGTTCACCTTTGGAGATTTTTAAAATGCAACAGGACTTAGAGCAACTTCATCTAACTTCGCATCTGGGCCTAGTTTGAGAAGGGCATTGTATGAGATGGCCTTAACCCTCACATTTTGCTTGAATTATTCCAGGATTTTTACAAAGGAAATTTGCGTCTGTGAAGTTAGGTGGGTTTTAAGTCTGCCTTTCCTAAATAAGTGCTGGTCATAGGCATTCCAAAAGGTAGTTGGACACCAAAGTTCAGCTGTATATCTAGCCTTCCCAGACTAATTTTTTTTTTTTTTTTAAATATTTAACATTTATAAACGACGGCCAGTTGTGGACTATTCTTTACGCCTTCTAGTATCATCAGGTCTGCTTTTGACTCAGAGGCTGCAACAGCACCGTGCTATGCACAGGTCCACAAATTGGATTTACTGCTTAAACACAGGAGAATCTGCACAACATCTCCACTCTTACTGCATGTATGATGTAGCATCTGTCTTGTTGTACATGGGTGGTGGGTGCTGTACCCAGTAGAGTCATGTTATGCACTAAATAGCTGGATGTCCAAGAGTGCTGTGCATACGCAGGAACACTGCTCATGCACAGTGATCCCTGAAGATGGACTGCTCTGCTGATAGTCCAAAGGGAGCCAGCTGCAGACTAAAAATCTTGTAGTTACCTAAATCTGGAGTAGTGCCTGAACACAGATTAGTTGCATTGCTCATGCTCAGCAAGCGCAGTATTCCTGGCATTTATCCTCTGTGCCACCTATGGGTCACTCTTTGAAGTCCACACCTGGGACATAGCATTATAAATTGTGCCCTCTCCCCATTAAATCCCTAATGGAATACATCCAGTGGCTAGAAAGGACCATTAGGTCTAGTAATCTGTCCTCTTGCATGACGGAAGCATATACTTCCATCCAGTCATTCTCTCTGACTCTAAACTGTGAAATTTAAGTGTAGACTTTGAGGGGGGGAATCACATACACGGGTGTTGATGGCTCAGACCCTAAATTGTGTATTAACTTACCTATGATTTCCATAAAACAAATTAGTAAGAACTAATGATTAATTCTTGATTTATGATATTACATTGGTTATAATTAAGTTTATATTAATAGTCTTATTCATCATGAGTTGAGGAATTTAGATGAGGTATGATTGCCTGAGAAGCCTATACCACAGTAACCCATAAAATTCTTTAGTCCAGTTTTTACAGTTTAGTATTCCCAAAAAGCTGTTCTGTGGTTTTCTTTTTAAAATAAAACACATGGTTTTCTTCATTGTGATTTCACTCAACTATGCAGAGCTAATGACCTGATGCACCAAACCCTACACTTAAATGGTGCTTTTTTTGTTTATTTGTTCCTTTTCAAATAGTTCATAAAGTCAGGCATTATTTGTTGGCCTAGTGCCATATGACTTTGGGCAAAGTTGTTAATGCATTGGGTGTGAATAATCATCTATAACTGCAAATACAAACACTAGCAACATTTCTGCTATATTAACTCACATCTCACGATTGCTGAATCTGGATTTTTTTTCCAGTTGAACTCAGTTTGGTGATCGGTGCATTAGGACTGAAATACCAGCATTTGTTGGAAATAAGTGTCAGCTAAGAACTTAATGTGTATACCTACATAATAATGCAGATAAAGCATTTTATAGAGTAATGCAAGGTCAGGAAAGATGCCTAAAACTGACCAGCTCTCTGGCCTGTTTCAAACATAAGCGTTTGTGACTGTTTCTATTACTCCTCAACTTGATATCTTGGCTGGAGTTCCTCAGTGTTATTGGTGATCATTAGTTCTCTGGCCTTCATATGGGACTGGTATTGGCAGCATTGACTGTTATTAAGATTTGTTGAATCTCCTTGTTACAATACCTTGATATTAACTTACTTTCAACTTGGCCAAATATTAACCTTTTAGGCTAAAATTTACCATTAGATGATATTGGACTTGTTTAATTTTCTTTCCAGAAAGTTTCAGCCAAAACAGTTTTGACATTTCCAAGAAAACGGTGGAGAAAATACTTTGTGTTGCAATGTTAAAACAACCCTGGCAACCTTTTCTTTGTCTAACTGTGTGCTGTCCATGCTTTGGACCAAGGAGTTGACATTTGGTCAGAGTGCTGTAGCCTTTCTGTCAGTAAAGCACTCCTTCCTGTTCCCATGAAAAATTTTGATACAAGGTTTTGGAAACTCTAAATCTACATGTGCAGAAATTTGGCTTCTTGAAACTGAGCAGCTAAAATCAACTTAAAAGATATTCTATCATAGCTTTGACTACATACATGTTCTAGGCATGTCCTTTTCACAAAACTGCTCTGTATGCCTAGAAAATATATGTCCACACAGCAAAATTTCACTTCCGCTGTTTCTTGTATGTGATGGCTGGTACACAATCAAAGGGGCAAATAACTGTTGCAGCGTGGAGGGGGACACAAAGACAAGAGAGAAATCATTGAAACAAGACGGACAAACCAAGATGGAAGCAGACTGAAGATAATGATTTTTAGGGGTGATTTGCAGAAGACCCAGCACATGCAAACAAAACCTGTGTGCTGAAGCCTAGGAGGGAATGCAAAGGAAGTATGCTTCAAAGACTACAACAAAATGTTTTCCTCATGAACTGTAAGCCTGAGTGCAAAAGAATTTGAAACTTCTTGCACTGACACTTTTGCCACATTGAAGGCAAGTTTTCATTTTAACATTAGTTTCTGAATCTGTGTACCATTTTTGAGAGGACTCTGATTCATTCAGGACCATTTATTTTCACTGAAACTTTAAGAGCTCTGTTTTCTTTGCTGTCCACTACTCAAGGTGGGCTTAGTATATGATACAATCACAGAATGGTTGAGGTTGGAAGGGAACTCTGAAGGTCACCTCAACCAAGCGCCCCTGTTCACCTACAGCAGGTTGTCCAGGGCCATATCCAGATATCTTTTGAAGACCTCCAAAGATGGAGATTCCACCATCCCTCTAGGGAACCTATTCCCATGTTCTGTCACCCTCACAATAAAAACAATTGTTTCCTTATGTTCAGCAGAAACATCCTGTGTTTCAGTTTGTTGTGGTTCTGTCTTTTTTATAGCCTCCCTGCAGATATTTGTACACCTTGATGGGATTCCCCATGAGCCTTCTCTTCTCCAGGCTAAATAATGCTGGCTCTCTCAGCTTTTCCTCCTATGGGAGATGCCCTAGTCCCCTCATCATCTTAGTGGTCCTGAATCCATGCTGACTACTCCCAATCACTTTTTTGTTCTCCATGTGCCTGGAAGTTTCTTACAGAATTAGCTGCTCCATCAGTTTCCTAGGGATTGAAGTGAGGCTGGTGGGCCTGTAGTATCCTGGGTCCTACCTTCTGCCCTTTTTGAACATACAAGTCACACTAGTTTTCATCTAGTCTTCAGGTACCTCTCCCAGATGCAATGATCAGTCAAAGATGCCCTTACAGTGATTTCAGTAAGCTCCTTCAGCATGCGTGGGTGCATCCTATCAAGGCCCATGGACCCGTATGTGTCCAGTTTGCTTAAGTATTCCCTAATCTGATCATCTTCCTCCAAGCAGAAGTCTTCCTTGCTTTAGACTTTCGCTGGTCTCCAGGGCTTTAGACTTCTGAAAGCTAGTCTCATTTAGTAAAGGCTGAAGTGAAGAAGGCACTCAGTACTTAGCCTTTTCTGTGTTCTGTGTTACCAGGGGACACTGCTCCATTCAGCAGTGGGCCCACAGTTTTCCTAGTCTTCCTTTTGCTACTTAAGTAAAACCCTTCTACTTAAGAAACCCTTCTTGTCCTTGACTTTATTTCCTGGATTTAACTCCAGGTGGGCTTTGGCTTTCTTAACTATATCTCTGCATGCTCAGAGAATGTCTTTGTATTCCTTCCAGGTTACCTGTCCCTGCTTCCACTTTCTATATAGTTACTTTTTGTGTCTGAGTTTTGCTAGGAGCAGTTTGTCTACCCATGAGGGCCTCCTGGCTTTTTTGCTTGACTTCCTGCTCATTGGGATGAACTGTTCTGAACTTGAAGAAAATGATCCTTGAATATTACCTGGCTTTCCTGGGCACCTCTTTCTTCTAGGGCCTTACCTCATGTGACCCTTTCAAGCAAATCTTTGAAGCGGCCAAACTCTGCTCTCCTGAAGTCTAGTGCTGTGGTCCTGTTTTTTGACCTGCTCCCTCCCCTCCACCGTCTCATGGTCACTTCAGTCTTCACATACCCTAATGAGCCTGTCCTTGTATGAGATCCAGCGAAGTCTCTCCCGTTAGTGGTTTCTCTACCACTTGGGTCAGGAAGTTGTCATAGGCGATCTCCAGAAACCTCCTGGACTGCTTATGCCTGGCTGTGTTGTTCCTCCAGTAGATACTGGTATGGTTGAAGTCCCTCATGAGGACCAGGGCTGGTGAATGCAAAGCTACTTCTAGCTGTCTGCAGAAGGCCTCATCCACTCATTCTTTCTAATCAGGTAGCCTGTAACAGACAGCCAGTGCAATACCACACATATTTGTCTGCTCTTCAATCCATACCCCTAAGCTCTCAGTTGGGTTACCCCAAGTAAAAAAGAAGAAGCATTAATATTTATATGGAAGCCAGAGTGCCAGGAAGAGAGAAAAGACTTCACACTGCAGTTCTGCTTGTGTAGCAGACTTATAGTAATATGCTTAGGGGACTGTTGCCCAAAACTTCCTATTGCATTCTTAAAGCTCACTCTGCTTATGTTGTTTGGGGGAACCTCAGGCAAATGATTGTTTTGCTCAGATATAGCAATCTCTCATCATTATGTTGATTCTGAAGTGTTTCTACAGCGTGCAAAGAGTAGGAATTCTGAAAGCTGTCTTGAGCCCAACACAGGCTTTGGAATTCCCTCTACCCTTACCTCTAGCTGACTGATAACCCTTGTCAGTTGTGAGTATCTGGATTTCGTGACAATTTTAGTTTCTCCTTTTTTTTCCCAGTTACCTTTTATTGTCAAGCTACATGTATAGCTTGACTTTTTCTGGTGTCAACTTGTACCACCTAAACAATCAGTTGAGGTAAATACCATCTGAACACTTATGATAGATATTCAGATGCAACTGTTCATTGTACTCACACAAAATGTCTGAAAATAAAAATATGAAATGGAATCCTGAAGTTTTTGATTGCAGAAATGGCTCTTTTTATACAAATTCTAATTTGGACGAGAAACTTTGGAACGAAGTTTGAAGTCTTTTCTTGAGTCTTTTTCTTTCTTTGGCCTAGAGAACATCACCTTTGAGGACAGTTTGAGAGAGCTGAGCTTGGTCTTAATCTGGCAAATAGGAGGCCAAGGGCCAATCTTATGGCAGCCAACAGCAACCTGGGGAAGTGTTATAAAGATAATGGAGCTGGACTCTTCCGAGAAGGGTAATGCGGAATAACAAGGGACAGTGATGACACATTGCTGTTTGGGAGATTGGCCGTTATGAAAAGGGGAGGTAGTACAGCTCTGGAATGAGTTGTGCACAGGGCCTTGGAAATTCCATTCTTGGGTCTGTCGTGGCTTTGTGTAGCCAAGTCTCAAAAACCTCCAGTCTGGTGTTTTTCACAGACTGACTTCAAGCAGCTTGTCCTGGATGGCTTCCAGGGGTCCTTTCCAGACGACGTTTCTATGATTCTGTGTGTATATCTGTGAGCTTCTGCTTTACGTCTTCTAGATTTTTGACATGTGTAAGGCCAGAATGTCAAAGTTATTTAGATGCCTAACTTCTGTTGAACTCAGTGGGTGGTATGGACTCTTGAATGTGGAAGGGGAGGTAGAAGAATAAATTTGCAAGATATTATTTTCTTCATCTTAATTCAGTTAAACTAAATTCCAGCTAGTGAGGAAGGGGAGACCGGTGTTGTCCCTCGGCAGGAAATGGTCATAAAAAAGCACTGTGGAGTCAGTTATAGGAAGAAGACCAGGCAGTAAGGTGGAAAATGTATGAAGTGGCTACACAAAATGAGTAATGGCTGGTGCCCTTTTACTCTTTGTGGTTAAATGAAATGGAAGGTAGTAACGAGAGATTACTGAGATGACAGCTCAGCTTGCAGCAATTTCCCTTGGATGAGATTTGGAGATTAATAGCTCTTTATTTTTCTTCTAAGCATGGAAACAACTGTTTACTTTTCCCCTGTTTACCTTCCCGTGGGAAAAAAAAGAGAATTGTGCAACAGCAGTGAAAGGAAGAATGCTTTAAGAAAATTGACTTTCATTGTATCTCTATCCCAAACCCCACATATTGCTAGGGAGTTTGTCTGTTCAGGCTTGAACTTCTCTGAGTGGGAATACAGAAAGCAGGACAAAGTAGCCTTCCAGTAGCCTGAACATCCATTGGAGAGGATTGGCTTTGCAGAAAGCTGGACAGCCAAAGCCAGATAACTTCTGGGAAATCAATTATGGGGTGGAGACAGAAAGATCCAAAACCACCAAAAGATCCAGATACAAGAATTTAAGGACAGCACAGAGTGCTCTCAGCTTCTAAACAATAAAAACATTGTCTTGATTGGGAAGTTTACTATCCTTTAAAATGAAGATCCTTGAAAATGAAGTTTTTCAAAGTTTATTTGATTTTCTTTGTGTATGCAATGTTCCACAAACACATTCTCTTCTTAGTATGTTTGCAAGGTGTTCTTCAAAGACCCAGTTTTAGAAAACTCATCTTTTCAGTTTTAAATGTCCTCTGTCTACTGTAGAATCAAATGGCATGTCCAGGCTTCAAATTTCATTGCAGTGTTCAGTGATGGCCAATTAACATCTGCACAGCAAGTTGCTTACCATAAATATTAACTTTGTAGGTTTTTTCAAAAACATTTGCTCGTGGCACTGAAGTTTATTCTTAGTCAAGTTGCAGCAAGATTCTAGGCTAGGGCAGCACAGCTGAAAGTGAAATCAAGTATTTTAAAATATTTTCATTTGCTAAGCTATAATTAATTTTTACAGGCAATGAGTCCTTTCCTATTTTTAATATTGGGGAAAATAGATTTCTTGTTAAGCAATGGTAATAGGCTTGCAACTACAGCATTATAAATGTGGATGGGAACCTCACACTATTTGAAGTGTATCCCAAGGTCAGACATGTTCATTCTGAGGAAAAATACAAGCTGAGATGAAATAAAGAAACTTCAGTGAGTGTGTGGCGACCTTTCATTTCTTGGCAGAAGACACAACTGCTGGTTGCTCAAAAACTGGGGTCAAACCGAGAGCCTCTACCTCTAGAGAACAGATTACTTGCAATTTGCTAGGTTTCCCACTATCTGAAATTGGCACAAAACTTTAACAACATCCTCAAAATTGCCAGATTAATAGTAGATAGTTTCTTGTATACAGAATCCAGGGAGACTCTATGTAATAGCTTATCTGCACACTTGCTTAAGAATCCAGAGAAAAAAGTTAGTATTAGGTAAACAATAATTCATGTCAAATTATTTTCCTTTGTTCTTTTCGTAATGGTGATCAGGTTTTAGAATTTTCTTGTGATTAACTTTTCAAAACTGTTAGTTTATTAGCTTAAGGTGAAAACAAGTAGCTTTTGTAGTTTTTGATAAATTTGCATTGTTTCTTAGCATACTGTATATGAGAGCTTAGAAATTACTTAGAGTCTGGTTTTGATTAGTGTTGGTCCCATTCTATTTGAATTATGAAATTCCTGTCATGATGTTGACATGAGGCAATTTCTACGGTTCTTGTGCATTAATACTTTCAAGGAACCAAGATGAGGTTATGGTCAAAGAGGAAAAGAAGAAAGCTGGCCTGCTACATGTGATCCGAAGAGACAAGCTTTCTTGAAAATTGAGGTTTATCAGACTTTAGGTCTGATAAGTATCAGACTAAACTACAATACCTAAAGGAAAAAATCATCAGGCCTCAAGGATAGTCCTTTATTTTATTAAAAATTGGTTTATTGCAATTCAAACCCGAACTATTAAGAGCCTTATTTTATAGAATATAGGCTTAAGGGAGAGTTGAGAGCAAATTATGTGCAAAAAACCAGCATATTTTTTCTGTTATTAACTCCTTGCTAACAGTCTTCAGAATTCTTATAGTTCCCTGTGTGAAAGTGAAAAAATATCTATGTAAGAGCAAACTTAGCTTCTGTTGCCCTGGTATTATAAACTGTATTATTTACAAAGGCCCTTTTGCAAAATCTGCAGAAAGGGATGTGCTACAAAAATTATTCACTTGGATAGTGTCATAAAATCATATGATATGGTCCTTAAAATGGGAATTTCCAGGGGAAAACTGCTAATCACAGGAAACAGGGCTAAAGGGGGACTCAGGACTTCATTTAATTATTCTTCTGCCACAAGATGGGATCAACTGTACCAAAATTATTAGAGAGATGTCCTTAAAGACCCCCAAAGACAGACTCCATAAGCTCTCACACAATCTGTTCCAAAGCTTTGTTGTCCTTGCCAGTAGAAAGTTTTCCATACTTTCATGGCTTGATGGTGGTTTTGGGTTCTTTGTTTTTGTTTTTTTATTTATCTCACTGCTGTGTTTTCTATTATGGTGAGTATAGGCAATATCAAAATTTCATTCTCCAGCTTTAAAGCTAATCAAAGCAAACTCAGTTTTGTATGAGTGTATTTTATCTGTGTCAAGATAGGAACGATTCCAAAGCCAGGATACCTGTACTTCACTGACTGACAAAGTAGAGGTTACAGAAATATCTGTAAACTGAGAAACTGTAATCTTAAATCTGTGGCAGAGGCTCCTTTTTTTCCGCCCTTTTTTTTTTTTTTTTTTTTTTTTTTTTTTTTTAATTTACATCACTTGCAGGCCTCATATTGAGTTTAGTTTTGTTCTTGTAAGAGTTGAGAAAGTTCCTACCACTGAATGTTGTGAAACAAGTTCTAAATATAAATGTTTATTTTTTTAATGGGCCCTGGGAAGACTACATGGCAGATTTCTGTAGCAAGGTTAAATCAACAAATGTTGTACGAACCAACAATGCAAGGTTATACTTTTAGATGGTGTACGGGTTTTGGAAGTTAGGTAATTGTTAAATTTGCTAAGACAAGCAGGATACCATAACTGCAATGCAGTATTAGCATGCCTGACCAAACAAAACAACAATGAAACCAAGCGATTATTTAGGTGTGAGCATAATAAATGGATTTAGAAAGCTTTGAGTACATCCTTCCAGGACATCTGCAATTTAGTTGAAGGTTGTGAAATTTTTTTGGTATGCCCAAGGTAATCCTAATGTTTGCGTCATTTTTTAGTATTATTGAGTTCTTTGTCCTTTGCTATGTTAATAGACTGAGAGGATTTTGTGTACTATGTTAATGTTATTTTGGATTTAATTTTTTTTAACTTCATTGTTAATATTCAGGTATATAATAACTAACAATAATAAACCACTTCCCAGAGGAAGTTGGAAGTGGTTTCCTTAGGGTTCCTTAGTGAAACAGGAGCTCAGAGGATGAAGAAATAAAGATATCACATGGTACCTAATGTAAACCCAAACCAAGGCTTCTCGGTTAAATGTAAATAGCCAGCAGGTTGTCTTTTACAACAAACAGTTTTGTCAAAATAAGGCTAATACCTTCCTTAATGCTCTTTTAGTTGTTTTGCGGAAATGATGAGTTCAGCTGTAGGAGCTTTAGACTGTCTAAACTTGCTGCAAGTGTACTGTACTGTAAAAAGCTGCATTCCAAGTTTTCAGTCACGCAAAAAAAGAAAAAAATTCCAGTAAGTATCTCTTTAAAGGTCAGCTTGCGTTCGTCAGTGAGACCAGATAGCCAGACACACTTAATACTAAAACCATTTAGTATGACTAAAAGCCTCAGGCACTTGATACACGAGACCTAGGGGCACAAAAGCCCAAATTCCAGATCTTCTGAACTACTCACAACTTAAATTTAGCCCAGGAGGGAACTGGAGTCACGAGGTGCTTATATTTTATCTGTTAAAATTTTTCTAATGGCTGGCGGCCTGCTTCTGGGCAGGCCAGAATGTTTCCTGATGGTGCTGTACAGTCAGGCACCTAACTCATACCTAGTTCCCCCATATTCCATAAGGAAAGTATTCTGCCCTTTACTTCCCTTTTGGATCCATCACAACACTGTAACTGACCTTGACGTGATAGCTGGGTGGCACCTCCAGCAGTACTCCACTGCCAACAGTTCTTTCTTTTCACATTCCCATCTGTTGGTTGGAGCATTCACCCAAAGGCCCAAGAGGGGAACATGACTCTGTTGTCCAGAGTTAGAAGTCAACAGGGAGGCTGTCAAAATACAGATGACATATAACTGGGAATCTGCATCTTTTGTGGACTTCTTTTAATATGAAAAGTGCTGATGAGTGATTTCAAAGCATGACCAGCAAATCTGTGGAATCCTCTTTAGCTGCTAGTACATGTTGTATGCTGGCTGTTTTGGGAATCCTGGAGGTCTGTAAACACATTCCCTCCTTAGGTGTCTAACCATGAAAAGTGCAGTGGGTTTCCAAAGATGGTTATTGAGCGGCTTCCAGTTTTCCTAGTGGAACTATTTCAGTGCAGAAACTGTAAACTCTTCTCTGGGATGCACATATCCTCAGAAAGTTACTCAATCTTAAAGCAGAAGTTTTGTGAAATAGTCATCCTCTGTGTAGAATGTTGTAATACTAGGAAGAGCCATGGTGCTTCCTAAAGATTTGCTTTCTGTGAGGCATGGGCAGAGTGTGGGAGAGGAGGTAGAAGTAACCCAAAGAACTCACGTGGGAGATTCCTGCATTTTGGGCTGTCAATGCAATCACAGCTCTGATAAATGGCTCAAATTCTTACTGCAGATAAGCATCCAGAAAGACATTTTCAACCAAACGTCATTACCTCAGGTCATCTTTCTACCATTTGCTATTTTCTCTAAGTTCTCAAGAGAACAGTGAGCTTTCTTGTGTGTTCTGTTTTTAAACTATATCTGTTGTGTAAAGGTTAAAAAGCTGAGGGTAAATAAACATGCTGTTGGTATTAGGCAGAACAGCTAATCTAGAGTGAAGCTGATTTATATGTTCTGAGTTGTACAATACTGGACATTCTCAAGCAGAGATCAAGGCAGTGATAGCACAGTTGCATTTACGTTGCATAAAAATAAAGATCTTCAAGCTAATGTGGAGAGTAAGAATTTTCTTATTGGTTTGTTAACAATCAGAGTTTCATCAAATCTCCTGAGTCAAGCTCATCCTGAATGTAGTCCAGTCATAAACTCTGGACAATACATTTCTCTCTGACAGTTCACTATTTCAGTTTGATTTCTCTCATGAAAGATAAGGGGAAAAGGAAGCTCTGAAGCATTTGCAGCGTATCATGTGAAAGTAGTTGCCAAGTTTAGATTTAGCCCTTGCTGACATCGATGGGAACTCCTCTCCAGAGTTCCTCTGGAATGTGGATAAAGCTTTTTTACTTTATAGTGAACAGTTCAGCAAAAACTCATGACCTCAATCACATCCTTTCATAGCAGAGGGAGAAGGCAGACTACCATGCTAATCAGGAATACTTCTATTTGCATGTTGTCTTAAAAGCAGTGCATTGCATTGTTTCCTCCATGTGTCATGACATATGTTTTTAAATGTAAGCACCCTATACTGTGGGTGATATCGTTTTCATTATCTTAGCATTTTATGTAAGAAATTGTACATATGCACATATGCATATATACTTACATATATCTACAAGTACAGGAACAGAACCTGTATTGTTTTTATCCAGCAACAAAAGTTAAGTAATTTCTCAGCTGAACATAGAATCTTATGTTTAAAGGAGAAAAAACTATAAAGGAACCGTAGTGTTAAAGGTGGATATGTGCACTTGTCTTGTTCAGTGACCATGTTTGTCCAGAAATAATTAAAAGACAGCTGTGAAGGGAATATACTCTATGCAGCCAGTAGTAGAATTCCCTGTGCTGAATAATAATTAAACTGGTAAGATCACTGGTGTGATACCTCTCTCCTAGTTTGAGTGAATTCCAATTCTATGAAATAGATATTTCAGGAGAGGTTCTGATATGTAAGCAAAAGGGATGACTTTAGCCTCCTTTAGAGCATCGACTAGTATGTTCCTAGGTAAGTTGCAGCTTGGTAAGAAGTGTGGTAACAAATTATGGACCTTTTATTTATTTATTTTTTTTTAACCCATGTTAGGATTTTTGACATCCTTGTTTCTGATCTGCTACATACTGTCTATGATGTCTTTGGAGAAATCCCACTAGGTGACCATGACCTGGATGAGGTATTCAGGATGTATAGCAGGCTTTATAGTTTTTCTATAGTGAAGCATCAAGCATAAATTTGATAAAAAGATGGGTAATACAACCATCAATTACTTCTTAAGTTTTTTCTCTATTCCTGTCCAAAATAACCACCCTCTCTTGATGATTTGCCTACACTAAGACTATTTTACTACCAGTTTGATATTTTTGACTGATGACTGCCGTTACTGCTGTGTGAAACTTAATGTGCCAGTCTTGTATCTCCATATCTCCTTAGCTGGTTAATTTTCCTTTAAACAAATATTTTTGAGGACAAGAGCTTGAGAAAGAAACGCAAATAAAACCGCAGCTTACCTGAAATAGTAGAGTTGAGACCAGTGGTTTCTAAGCTGCTGTATGATCTGTCACACCATATGGCTTCTTACCCTTATCTGCCAGAGCAACACAGCTCAGCTGCATTCTCACCTAAGATTTCCCTGTCAGTTCAACATCACTGTCTTCCTGCTCGGACTATCTTGCCCCTTAGCATAACATTTTGATTTGCTCTTCTTATGCCCAGTTATCAAGAAAGATAAGTTATTCTCATCTTCTCCTTTGAACTTTAAAACATCATAGCCTTTGCAGCCTAATCACTTGTTTCTTCATATTCTTTCATGGAATTATTGAATAATTTGGGTAACACCTGGGTTGAAGTTAATCTTTGAAGTGTAGCATTACAGTTACCACTCCAACTGTGCTGTCTTATTGCAGATCATAGACTCATAGAGTCACAGAATCATAGAATGACGAAATCATAGAATGGTTTGGGTTGGAAGGAACCTTAAAGATCATCTAGTTCCAACCCCCCTGCCACGGACAAGGACACCTCCCACTAGATCTGGTTGCTCAAAGGCCCATCCAGATGGGCCTTGAACACTTCCAGGGATGAGGCATCCACAACTTCTCTGGGCAACCTCTTCCAGTGCCTCGCTACCCTCACAGTAAAGAATTTCTTCCTATTACCTAATCTAATTCTAACCCTCTTTCAGTTTAAAACCATTACACCTTGTCCTATTGCTACATGTCCTTGTAAAAAGTCCCTCCCTATCATTCCTGTAGGCCCCCTTTAGAAACTGGAAAGCTGCTATGAGGTCTCCCTGGAGGCTTCTTTTCTGCAGGCTGGACAACCCCAACTCTCTCAGCCTGTCCTCAATGCAGAGGTGCTCCAGCCCTTTGATCATCTTTGTGGCCTTCCTCTGGACCCGCTCCAACAGGTCCGTGTCCTTCTTACAGTGGAGGCTCCAGAGCTGGACAGAGTACTCCAGGTGGGGTCCCACGAGAGTGGAGTACAGAGGCAGAATCACCTCCGTTGACCTGCTGGCCACACTTCTTCTGGTGCAGCCCAGGATGTGGTTGGCTTTCTGGGCTGCGGGCACACATTGCTGGCTCCTATTGAGCTTCTCATCTACCAACACCCCCAAGTCCTTCTCCTCAGGGCTGCTCTAAGTCCATTCTTCACCCAGCCTATATTTGTGCTTGGGATAGCCCCGACCCATGTGCAGGACCTTGCACTTGGCCTTGTTGAACTTCATGAAGTTCACAGAGTCCCATTTGTAAAGCCTGTCCAAGTCCCTCTGGCTGACATCGCTTCTCTTCAGCGTGTCAACCACTCCGCACAGCTTGGTGTTGTCAGCAAACGTGCTGAGGTCACACTCAATTCAAACATCCATGTCACCAACAAAGGTCTTAAATAGTATCGGTCCCAGTACCAACCCCTGAGGAACACCAGTTGTCACTTGTCTCCACCTGGACATCGAGCTGTTGATCACAACTCTTTGGGTGCAGCCATCCAGCCAATTCTTTGTCTACTGCGTGGTCCATCCATCAAATCTATGTCTCTCTAATTTAGAGACAAGGAAGTCATGTGAGACAGTATCAAATGCTTTTCACAAGTCCAGGTAGCTGATGTCAGTTGCTCTTCCCTTATCCACCAACACTGTAAAGCCATCGTAGAAGGCCACCAAATTTGTCAGGCAGTAGTGAAGCCATGTTGGCTGCCACCAATCCCCTCCTTAATTTCCATGTTCCTCAGCCAAGTTTCCAGGAGGATCGTATCCATGATCTTGCTGGGCACAGAGGTGAGACTGACAGGCCTGTAGTTCCCAGGGTCTTCTTTTTTCCCCTTTTTTAAAAATGCAGGTTGTTTCCCCTTTTCTACTCAGCGGGAACTTCACCAGGCTGCCATGACCTCTCAAATATGATTGATAGTGGCTTGGCAACTACATCTGCCAGTTCTTTCAGAACCTGCACATGAATGTCATCATATCCCATGGACTTGAGCACCTTCAGATTCCCCAGCTGGTCTCAAACATGGTCTTCTCCTACATGGGCATGTCATAGTTTGGGCCTGACTGGGCAATGAAAACGAATGACAGGTGCTCTTCCCCTACTTCTCTTTCCAATGAGAGGAGAGAGAGAAAGACACGTATGCATTTAGAAGAAATTAAACTACTCTAATGAAAATATTAATACATTAATAAAACAATAAAAAAGAAATTAATGAAATATATACAATATATACAAAACCAATATTGAGCTCCCAGGATGATAATTGCATCACCGACAGGCATGCAGAAGGTCTCAGATTGGACTCAGCGATAGACAGGAGCTGGATTATGGATCTGGATTCAGAAATGCAGGGATAGAGATCAAAGGCAAACAAACAGACAGAGTCCGCCTTGGATGCTGGCCACTGAAGAAAGACAGCTGACCCTTTGATCCCTCAGCTTTTATACTGAGCATGATGTAGATGGCATGGAATACCCTATTAGTCAGTTTTGGGTCACCTGTCCTGTCTGCTCCTTCCCACAGTGCGACCCCTCTATGCTCTTCTGCTTCTGACCCTCCACTAGGGTTAATAACAAAGTTAGCTGACCTTAGTTGTTAAAGCATTAAGTATAAGCAAGAACCTCTCTGCATACCATTCCTTGTCATAAATTCTGAATAAGAAGGTCTTATCACTGTGGGAGTGGACTACAGTCTTGAAAATACACTTTAACTGCAATGTTCTGGTAGAAGGGACTTAGTTGCAAAGTAAAATTTCTGAACAGAAAATTAGTTCTGTTTTACCTCAAACCAGGACAATGCGTAAATCTCAGACACATGTGAAATAATATTTCCTTCAGTATAATCCTAGTAAATGCCTTACCAGCAACATTTTAAGGGTGTCTTGATGAACACAGTTGGAGCAGGTTCTCTTTCTTATTAGGTTGTGTGTTTTGAAATAATATAAGAGAATTCACGTAGTGTTGCATGAAAGTCATAGACTGTTATTTGCTCTTGTACTTTATTGAGCCATCTTGCCATAATGTAGTCATGACTTTCATAGTCGAAGTGCAAAAGTTTTGATATTTCTTGAATTTTCAGTTGTTGTATTCATAGCACGTATGTTTGCCCTACCCAACCCCAACCAACCAAACTGTTTTTTGTGAGCCTAATGTTCTATAAGAAAAAGAAAGATGCCATTGACTCCTCAAGCTGTGGTTTAAAAGCATGATTTCTGTAAATTCCTAAGAAGCAAACAAAAAACCTCTTTTTATGGAACAGATATACTTTATAAATGTTATTTAAGTTGTATTTATTGTGTCTGTCACTGAAATACTTCAGAGAAAATTACATGTTTTCAGTATGTTTTGAGAATACTTGGTTCCATGAGATTTATTTTTAACATACTCCATCCTGTGGATTTCTAATGTACAGGGGAAGATGGTTCTTGTACAAATGGCCCTTTGGAGTTGAGCCTAAGGTTCATCCAAGGTTCAGATGCTTCATGACCACCAGGCAGGAAATGAGCAAGTTAGAATTTAGACCAATATTGCTCTGCAAATAGCAGGAGAATTTGCTGACTAACATCTGATCTCTGATTCATCACTTATAATTAACATTGTTGTTATTCCAGACAGCTAGAAGCATCGTAAACACCAGCAGTAAACATTTCACTTATGTGCTAGATAGCCAAGACTGGGTATTGAGGCATGGGTAGAACTAGGTAAAGAGAAAAGATCAGGCAGATAAGTGAAAAGAAGAGGGGGAGAAGCTAGAAAGGAGATTGTAGAAATCATATAATAGCTATCCTATTACAGCATTACTCTTTTTTTTTTAATTAACATACCACCATTCTTTGATATCTGATCGGGATCAAGACATCTTTGTGTCTTAACATGAATATTCCCATGATTTCTGCTTCTAACTTAGACTTTCAGTAGCTTGTCCCTGTGTGCTCTCCTTACAGGTAAGACTTTAGATACTGAATAAACATCTTCGGTTTTTTGCTGGCTTCTAGCCAAAGTAACTTTACAGAGCCCGATTCTAGAACAGTTAGATGGGAGGCAGAAGCACAAATCTCAAGCAGCATGTAGCAATCAAGAGATGCATAGAAGAAAGAACTTCACATGAGTACATAGGCGGCAACAGAAAAAGTAGAGAGAATGTGGGTCCTCTGTTGAATGAGACGGGTGCCATGGTGACAGATGATGCAGAGAAGGGAGAGTTACTGAATGCCTTCTTTGCGTCAGTCTTCACTGCTCAGGCCAGCCCTCAGGAGTCCCAGACTCTACAGGGAACAGGGAAAGTCTGCAAGAAGGAAGACTCTCCCTTGGTTGGGGAGGATCAAGATAGAGACCAGCTAAGTAAACTAAGACCCACAAGTCCATGAGTCCTGATGGGACGCACCCGCAAGTGCCGAGGGAGCTGGCAGAAGTCATTGCTGGTCCACTCTCCATCATCTCTGAAAGGCCCTGGAGAATAGGCAAGGTGCCTGAGAACTGGAGGAAAGCCAATGTCACTCCAGCCTTCAAAAAGGGAAAGAAAGAAGATCCAGGAAACTGCAGGCCAGTCAGCCTCACCTCCATCCCTGGAAAGATGATGGAACAGATCATTCTGGGCATCATCTCCCAAGCATCTGGAGGAACAGAAGGTTATCAGAAGTAGTCAACATGCATTCACCAAGGGGAAGTTGTGTCTGACTAATCTGATAGCCTTCTACAATGGCATGAGTGGAAGGATGGATGAGAGGAAGGCAGTGGATGTTGTCTACCTTGAATTTAGCAAGTCTTTTGACATTGTCTCCCACAGCATCCTCATAGGCAAGCTTAGGAAATGTGAGTTAGATGAAAGGGCAGTGGGGTGGATTAAAAACTGGCTGACAGGCAGAGCTCAGAGGGTTGTGATCAGTGGGGCAGAGTCCTGTGATCAGTGGGGCAGAGTCCACTTGGAGGCCTGTAACTGGTGGTGTTCCTCAGGGGTCACTTTTCGGTCCAGTCCAGTTCAGTGTATTCATCAATGGCCTGCATGAAGGGATGGAGTGTACCCTCAGCAAGTTTGCTGATGACATGAAGCTGGGCGGGGTGACTGACACACCAGAAAGCCGTGCTGCCATTCAGCGTGACCTGGACAGGCTGGAGAGTTGGGCAGAGAGAAACTGTATGAAATTCAACAAAGGCAAGTGTAGGGTCCTGCACCTGGGGAGGAATAACCCCCTGCACCAGTACAGGTTGGGGGCTGACTTGCTGGAAAGCATCTCTGCAGAGAGGGACCTGGGAGTCTGGTGGACAACAGGATGACCATGAGCCAGCAATGTGCCCTTGTGGCCAAGAAGGCCAATGGCATCCTGGGGTGCATTAAGACGAGTGTGGCCAGCAGGTGGAGGGAGGTCAACCTCCCCCTCTACTCTGCCCTGGTGAGACCACAACTGGAGTACTGTGTGCAGTTCTGGGCTCCCCAGTTTAAGAAGGACAGGGAACTGCTGGAGAGGGTACAGAAAGGGTTACAAAGATGATTAGGGGGCTGGAACATCTTTCTTATGAGGAAAGGCTGAGGGATTTGGGTCTTTTTAGTCTGGAGAAGAGAAGACTGAAGGGTTTTCTCATAAATGTTTATAGATACTTAAAGGGAGGGTGCCAGGAGGAAGGGGCCAGTCTTTTTTCAGTGGTGCCCAGTGACAGGACAAGAGGCAAAGGGTATAAAATTGAATATAGGAAGTTCCATTAAAACATATGGAGGAACTTCTTTCCTTTGAGGGTGGCAGAGCACTGGCACAGGCTGCCCAGAGAGGTGGTGGAGTCTCCAACTCTGGAGACATCCCAAACCTGCCTGGACGCCATCCTGTGCAACGTGCTGTAGGTGGACCCTGCTCTGACAGGGAGGTTGGACCAGATGATCTGCAGAGGTCCCTTCCAACCCCTAACATTATATGATTCTGTAATTCTATTAGAGCAAACTATGTTTGACCTAGCTGTTGTTTTCTCCCTTGTCCTGTAAAACACTTCATTTGACTTGCAGCTTTATAAGCCATTTACACAGTTAAGCACAAGAATAGCTCTATTCAGTAAATCACTTTTTCTGTAAGAACGAATTCATAAATGTATTCATAAACATCGCTTGTTTGGGTACAAAATATTACAGTTTACCAAATAAGGCAGAAGAAACGTTATTAACTTCTTATTTCTATGATATTTTTTGATGCTTTGGTACTTAATGCTAGCTTGATAAAATTCTGCACTAATTAATCCAAAATTAGTTCTGGAGTTGCATTGAATTTTTTTCTATCCCTTTAAGTTAACTTACTTTTATTCATGTTCTGCCATAATCTGCTTCTGACTGGTCTGCTGTTCAGGGTGAACTCAATGTTCAATACAGAACTCCTGATGGTGTTTGAATGACTGGAAGTCAGTGGGTTGATGTGTAGGTGGAAGGACCCCCTACAATACACTTAATCCACAGAATAATTTTTTAAGATTTGGAGTGTTGAGCTAGAATAAAAAACCTAAATTAATACCATTAAAGAGTTACCTGTACAAGGTAACAATAATCTAGTTTGAATAGACCTATAGCTCTGTATGTCTTAGGTTTCAAATTGTAGAGTTAAGTAGAAAGGACGTAGACCAGACATAAAATATGAAGAGTCTGGGTTTGGAAAGCTTTGACACGTGAAAAGAATTTGAGTTTTCTAGTGACTATTCAGCTGAATGTGACCTCTCAATGAAAAACTGATCAGATGGAAGAATATGATCCTAAAATGTGTGAACAGTAATCTCAAATGTCATATACATTCCTTCTGTATTTGGCAGTTGCAATACATAGTTTGTGAATGTTGTATCCAGTTTTAACATCAGCCTAAGAAGGCTATCAACAGAGAAAAGTCATCATAATAATGATGGAACTAGAAAAGACATCTCCTACTGAAATTGTCAGGAAGGTCTGCCCCTTTATCTTTTAAAAAAGATTGCATAATGAATAATTGATTAGTGTCTATTAATAAGTATTTGACTCTGGAACATAAATTTGGTAATAGAGGGCTCTTCAGTCTATTAGACCCAAAGTCCCAGATCCCTAAATTGTATCTTGACATTTACAGAGAAAAAACAAAAAACAAACAAACAAAAAAAACAACAACAAACCCCCCCACCCCCAAAACATTTGACTGAAAGGTTAAGTAACTACTGGAAGAACTGCTATGGTGTTGGTGGGTCTTTGGCAATCAAAGTTAGATGTCCTTTACGTGGGGGGAAAAAAAGCTCTAAATATTGGAGTAAATTTAAGATACATACTCTGCAAGAGGTCAGATTTAGACAGTGTTCTCTTCTGATCTCATTTTTCTATAGTTGTTTTATGTCATACAAGAATAATCTATATAATTACTTGTACTACATTCTACACTCAATCATGATCAAATTACTCTTCTTTTGTAGATTGTATAGGTAACTGTAAAATTGTGTTCCTTTACACTTGTTGTCCCAAGAGTTCATTCCACTCAAAACACCATTTTCCATACACCTAGAACTGGTGAACCTTTAAACTCAAGGGAAACCATCCTGGAGTCGGTAGACGTGTTTATGTACGTTGGTCATTATGGTGTAACCTAGAGAAGAAGAGTCCAAAAGAAGAAGTGAAAAAGCTCGTTTCCTCCGTTACTATAAATAACCCATTCTAAATGAAAGGAGGGTTTAGGGCATAGTTTAAGTACATCTAACAAAGCCCCTTTTCTGTTGCTAACTATTTCCTATACACATAATTTCCTTAGTCAGCTAACAAAGTTTGTATGTAACTATTTGAAAGACAGGATACAGTAGGAATGTATTCCTTCCTATGCAAACTCTAGGAAATATTTTAGTTACCAGGGTTCTTTTTTTAGTAACTGTAAAAAAAACACCTACATGAAAGTGAGCAATACTGAACAAGAAATACGCTATTTATTATTTTACTTCTGTTCTACACAACATCAGATATAAATACAAGCTGGGAAGTGAGAAGGACTGTCAAAATGCTGCCAAAATTCATTTTGCCAGAAGCCTTATGTTTTAGTCATCTAGGCGCTTACCATGACTGGCAGTAACACCTGATCTCTTCTTTAATCAGTCTTTCAGCACTCCCAAAAGCTGTGAGCATTCTGGGAAGAGCATAAGAAAAATAAATCAATAAATCAGACTACTCAAACCTGATACAAAAGTAAGTGATCACTTGCCAGTTGCAGAGAAGTTAGAAAGCTGCTTTATTCCCAAGATAGGCAGAATTAACAGGAGTTGTAACTCAGAAGAGGAACAGAAGAGTTAGTATTGCATCTCAAGGCCTCTATTGTTAAGAGCCATATCATCTCTTCATTAATTTCAGGACTTTCATTGCCTTGGTGTTCACAAATCCTGCCACCATCATTCTTGATATGCAAACTGTGGCAAGTCTTGAAAGAGTGGAACATGTGATTCAGTTAACTTCAGCTGAAGGTAAAAATCTCTAGTGGCACTTAAGATAGCCTATTGTTTCGTAGAGATTCAACTCAATTATCCTGCCCTCTTAAGAGTGCAAATACTGATCTCACTCAGAAGCAAAGCTGGTCTATAGAGACACTTTGAAAGCTGTCTGTACTGGTACTGCAGTGCATGTGTCACATAAGCAGGTCCCACAGCTTAAGTATTTGTTACCTGATACATCCTGTTTCTAAATGTCTGCATGATATATGGCCATTCATACGCCTCTGGGTTTAGTTCTGGCAGAATTGCAGCTACATAAATGGGCACCTCCAAAATCACATCTCTGGCCCATGATAAGGCTTGTTGTTGCCATCACAACGACTTTCTTTGCTACTCCGGGAATTTCTTGAATGTTTTTCCTTGCTGTTGCTTTTTACTGGGGCTCCAAGGTGACTTTGGAGAACAAGGACCTGCAGAGTCATACCCTGGCTGGTTGGTCCCTTCTAACTATGGGAAGAGGTTGCTGCAGGCCAGAGGTGTTTCAGGTGGCAACTTAATTTAAAAAAACACTATGAAATTTATGCTGTATGCTTAGTGCCTACAAGATGGTGTGTTGGCCACTTTATTCACTGAAGAAAGTAGGGCTGATAGAATAGTCTTCTTATTAATAAGTTATTAAAGGAGGCTAGAGGGATAAGCAAACAAAGCTGATATATATACTCCCTCAAAATTCCTGTGAGTGAAGATGAGAGAAAATAAATGACGGGAAAAAACTGTCTGCCATGGGAGTGGACTGTTCTCAAAACCTGGTGAGGTTTCAGTAGAGGAGTCAACTAACTGCATGCAAGCCTTGCACTCAGGGGAGATCTGGTCAACTTGTATAAACACCTGAAGGGAGAGTGCAAAAGCAATGAAGCCAGGCTCTTTCCAGTGATGCCCAGTGACAGGACAAGAGGCAATATTCAAAAGCCATCCGGACATGGTCCTGGACAACATGTTCTGGTTGGCTATGTTTGAGCAGAGGGGTTGGGCAAGATGACCTCCAGTGATCCCTTCCAACCTCAACTATTCTGTGGTTCTCTGAACAGGCAACATATATTTATTATCCCTGTCAGCAATAAGAGCAATGAAGGCGAAGGAAAGGAGGCACAAATCCTAGTTTTTTGATTTGAAGTGTGTCTAGAGGCCCCAAAGTCTCCTCAGAGGCCAAACTATAGGGCAGTGTCAGGGAAGACTTTCCTGCTGTTTCATGCTTGTTCCTGAGTTCTGGAGAGGAGATTCAAACTCATAGTAGGCAAGGACTTCACCCTAATATGTCTGTCAGGACTTGATAGCCATGTAGCAGGTCATGATAGCCATATTCTTCTGTGTGAGAATAGCACAGAGGAACTGAAATAACTGGCATTTTTGTGGAGAGACACCAGCTATCAGAAGAGATACTGATGTACGAGGCGGTACTGGTTTCAGCCATGAATGTCCCCTATCTGAGACATCCAAACAGACTTACTTTCTTGGGAGTATTGGGCTAGCATAGTCTGATTCAAGTTATGAGCCTAAATTGTGGCTTGGATTTCATAAAACTGTTCATCCTGCTGCTATAAAAGAGTTCATTTTGTGACAATTATAATTATGAAACACACATGAAATAAAAATATCAGCAGTGTTATTTCTGCTTTACCTAATGTAGTGGGAAAAGTCCAGATCCTTTAGGTCAGCTGCTACAGTGTGAGAAAATTCTCAACTGTCCCAAGACCTGGTAGGCATTTTTCAGTCCTGCCTGGCTGCCTCGTGGATTCCCCAGGCTGCTATCTATAGGGTCCTTTTTGGTCTTCATTATTCTGGGAGTAAGATGGCTTAATTGGTCTTTACTGATTGCCCTCGCACTATCTGCACTGCATTTATCTGCCTGTAATTCGTTCTCTTTATATGCTGTCCTGCCTTGGGATTGCACATTTCTCCCAGCAATTTCTTATTTATCTCTGTGGAGGAGGAGGAAATGCCTCTACGCTGCTTAGAGGGCTTTCCTTCATATGTCTGAATTCCTGAGCTGCCTTCTCATGTTGCTGAAGTGCCACAAGAAAGCTGTGCCTGTCTTTGGCAGGTCTGTAGTGGCCACAAGGCTTTGTTTCCAGCATCTGCTCTGAATTTGGATTCAGGCTGACGCTGAGACAGATGTGCAGCAGATCTCTGAATTGGTGCACGCAAATACGAGTAGTCCTGTTTTGTAAATAATGACTATATCATGCTTAAACAACTCAGGAAGGCAAATGGGACAGTATGGGACAGGTTCAAAGCATAAAAAGAAATCAAGATATCTCTTAATAATTTGACAGCTATGTCATTAGTGGTTTCATAATAACAGCAGAAAACCATTCCCAAACTGACAGGGAAGCAGCAGAAAATGTTTCACAGCACCTAGCAGGAATGGAAACATCAGGAAGCCAGAAGCAGAACTCGTGCACATACTGAAGAACAGAGGTTAGTTTTCAATACCCCTAAACCAGGGAAGTTTAGATGCATAGAGAAAAGGTTTACCACTTTACTTGAGTAGAAAACATTCAGTACTGCAGAACCCAAGAGAAAGTGAAATAATTGACACATAAGTTCAAAGAACTGATGAAAGCATGCAGCAATATGTCCAGAATGATTGAATGACCTTCCTCAAATGCCAAGCAGATTTTTTCCAAAGTCACTTGATGGGTTTTTTTAAGAAGTTCCTTTTGCAGAGTTTTGGGATTATTTTATTGCCCCGTAAATCTCCAGTTTTTGTTTGAAGATTATTGCAGTCAAGAACCAGCACCTTAGGAAAAGTAGTTTCACTGTAAGAATAAAGTTTTGTTATACGAGATGGGAAGACATGATAAAAGCCTGCATTTGGGGGCTGAGACAAGGAAAAGTTGCTCCTTACTGGAATTTTGTTCTAATGTAACTAAAATTCTTAAAATATCAAAAGACAGAGAGGAACTGGAAAAGATGAATCCACTTGATTTTATTGATCTTGGTTATAGAATGACTCTGCAGATGTTATCCAAACTAATAACCAATATAAAATTCTAGACACTAACCCTGATAAGTCAGTGCAACTCATACTTCTGTGCTAAACAGAATGAACATTCAACACCACAAGGCAGCTATGTTGTAACTTCTGCTTCAAGTGCCAGAAAGCCAGGCTTTTTAAAGAGTGCATGGATAATTTGCATTATTCAGAGTTACTGGCTAAAAAGTAATACATGCAAAAAGGCCAAGACTAACCTCTTCTTTGTATCACAAATTGCATGTGGAAAAGTAATGTTCCTCACAAAATAACCAGCAGGAATGCTCTGCAGCTATGTTTGGATAATAGCTGTCCTAGTTTTTCCCATGACTTTGTTACCCTCCACAATCCCATCTCCTCCCTGATATCATTAATGACTGGGTTCAGACTTGCCTTGCTTTTCCTGGACTATTTTCAAGAGGTAATTTTGTTTTATATTATTCCTTCCTGACCTATTTCTTCTGCATTGTAAACTCTCCTGTAAGTTTAATTAAACTTGCTTGGGGCTAATGATTTTTTGGTTTTAAATATGGACATGATGAGTCTGTGGTTCTCCTAAGCTGTTGCTCTTTTATTAAAAAAACCAAACCAAAACAACAAAGAAAAAACAAAACAAGACGATGGGGGTTTCAGGGAGTTTCTGGATTTTTTAGGAGGTTACAAAAATGAGTCATTGCAGGCACCTGAAATCCAAATGCATATATCTGACTTTCAAAAAAACATTTCTGAAAGTCCCTGCCACAAATTGTTTTAATGAACTAATTAAAATACCAAAAACCAAACAAAACCCCCATCTTCTTAACCACTTTCCATAAAGAAGCAAGTATAAATACCACTAAAATACTTAGTTTATGTATCTGTAAGTGTTATGAGATTTATGGTTCTGAAAGATGTCAGTGTACTGCATAATGATGGCAATGCATGGGTTACCAGGCCAATGCAGGCAATCTTCTCTGGGGGCTGCTAGAGTATGTTTTTCTTTCATAACTTAGAAGTGAAACGTGATTAGAAGTTAGATGGGGCGGGGAAAGGCAGTGTGGCATAGAATCCAGGTGATTCTGGTACTTTTGCTTTTGCAAAACAGCAGCTTGAAACTCTCATTGTGTTTGGTATTTAGGAGCTGTTGCTTCTCCCAGATGCTATTGCTTCCAGCCTTACCTTGTGGCCCTCAGAAGCAGATGTACTATGGTGAGTAGTATTTTCCTGCTCACTGCCTGTGCTTGGACTGAGTAAACTTACATGTGGTTCAGGTCCTTGGATGTTTTCACTTTCAGGTGGACAAAAGAACATTAAGGGAAGAGTTGCAGAATGCATTATTGTAGGAGTGGCAACTAAACAAAGTTTATGCAGCTGCTCCCAGCTGTAAATGTCATTTCAGGAAAGTACATAAAGGTTTAAATTTTACACTTGCATAGCAGTTATAAAACCCAAACTAACTCAGCAAAGAGGACTCTTCGTGGAGGAGAAGAGGATTTCATCAATGTTGACAGACAGCAGAATTCATCCACTGGCTGCCATATTCAACTAAACCTGGATAGTGAGTTGTTTTCAGCTGCTTTCTCCCTTGGGCTCACATCCAAACTCCTTGGGACTGACATCAAAGTGGGAATCTTGAATATCAGCGCTCTCCAGTAACTGGTATGAAGGAGCGTGTCCAAACAGCTCCACTGTTGGCTGCTGCCTTCCCACAGAGGGTATTTCCTCAACTTTGTGATTGCGCTACCCTGCTCTTCTCTGGGTGCTTCTGAGTGCTGTGCACTGCAGAAGTGTTTCTACGGTGTGAGGGGGACTATTAAGCTGAAGCTAGCAAGTCTCTGGCCTGGTCCACAGTTGAGAAACCACCTGTGCAAACCATTGATTCCTTTTTTCTGATGACTGGTGTCCTTTAAGGCTGCTGTCAAATCCCTATCAGTGCACTAGGGATGCTACATCCATCATTTATGCAGTGGTGCTGGAAACTGGGTAAACAGCACAGCTTGTGTGGATATGTCAAATGTGCCACCACTGAACAGAAGCTCTTTTGTAAGTCAGTGGCCACATTGCTAAAGCAGCTTTGACTTCAATATCTGGACCACTAGCTGGAGGTACTGTAATAGAGGGGACCCCCTAAGAAACCATGTCATGTGGACTTGGGTTCTACTAAAATGCCATATGGGGTTTTACTTCAAGATATAGCCAAGGAAGGGAAATGTGACATGCCAACAAATTTCCTTCAAACCTGAAAAGGCTGTAACGGTAATGTTCTTCAAATTTATACAGCCAGGGCTCAATCCCTTGTGTATTAATTCAATAAGTGTAAGAGAAATTGCAAAATTCACATGTGAAGTGGAATAAGTTTCAAGATATTCTATAGGGAAACAAAGTTAAGGTAGCTTCTAACTCCGTATACCTGATCCATCATTTATGATGTGTCCTAGTGCAACTCTTGGACATGGGACTGATACAATAAATGGGTATTTCAGTGCAGGACAAGTGATGTTACCGAAGTGCTCTGGAGATCAAAGTCACATCTGTGTGTGTATGTAAAGTGCTGATACATTTTTTTTGCTGTATTTTTCCTGGATTTGTAGGTCTAACTATTTCTTACTGTTTACTGGATGTAGTTTGTATGTACAGCAATACTTGTTCATCTTGGATGGAAAGAAGACATGGAAAGTTAAGACACCATTTAATTCTCTGTTACACACTCAAGATCATAAACTTTGAACAGTCACTGTCTCAAATGCATGGCAAGAATTAGTTATATTTCAACATTCATACCCCCTTTTGTTTAAAGAAAGATTAAGAAAGTAGTATTTTCAGTATGTTCCCCTCTTTGAACGAAGTAATGCCTTAGCCACTGAATTGGGACAATAGAAACAAGATAAAAATGCATGCATCCCATAAGATAGCAGCCATGAGAACTAAATTCCATTTTATTATTTACAGATTGCAAAGCAGTAAAAGTGGATTCTTTGCACCACCTTTATCACTAAGTAACAACAGTAATAAGTAAGTAGTATGATCACATGAACCTGAGCTTTTGCCATTGTTACACCCATATCATCCACGGATAAAATGCAAGCACAGATATAATACAGTGCTGAACATTAACAATAACTCATGCAATAACTTACATTCTATTACTTAAATAAACATGATTTTAAATTCCTGAGGCTTTTTATCAATTCTCACTTAATCACACTCGTTTTCAGATGACAATTAAGAAAGGATCTGAGGATTTGGTTTGCAGTAGTGGAATTTTACTTTGTTTTCTGTCATGACAGAAATACTTCAAAATAATAGCTAGAACATGTCAAGTACAGAGATATTATCATTCCAGTCAAGCTAGAGATTTGGCTAAGAGAAAGATTTTCATTGAGTCAGAAGTATTTATCAAAAAAATATGTTTGGGAAGCTTTGTCATCCTTTAATGATATGAGATTAGTGTATTGAAAGGTGTGTGAAATATAAGGATGAATCAGAGAAATAAGTAGAATTACTAATACATGTCATTGAAGAAAGTTTGAGAGCCCTGGCAAAGCTGACAGTATCTGCCAGAGTCACTTTCATAGTCCCAATAAATGAAGGAAAAATACTTGGTTCAATCTTTCTGTCGTAGAGATTGATACTTAAAACTCATTAACCCTAAGGAGAAGGGACTTAAAAAATATAGAAACTCCATATAACTAATCTTATAACTGAGACTGTGAAAAAACCCTTGTGGAAACACTAATTGTACTTTCTGGCATCTGCCGAAAACTACATAGACCTCACTGAGGTGACAGAACCAGAAATTACTTTATTTCCATTTTTATAGAAAAGTCACAGGCTGCTTAGGGCTTTGCACAGTTCCCATTTTGTTTTGAGTGGAGCTGCTACTCAGCCCATCTCTTCCCAGCCTGCAGCAATGCACAGAGCGATTCTGCCCTAGTGGCAAAGCAGTACACCTTTTAACTTCACAAAGATTTGCTCATCCTAAAATTTTTTGTGGTCTGTCTGTATTAACACTTTGCTTTATTAATTCAATTAATTGTGAGGGGGAAGGAAAAAATCTTTGGTGTTTTCTGTCCACTTGATTTAGGAAGACGTGTCAGCAGAAAAAAGAAACCACACAGATGTGTGACATCATTTACTTTTTATGGTTATGGTATTACATCTATATGAATATTATTCCTTTAAAAAAGAGGACAATGTCAATAAGTTCAATTAAACAAAACATGCTTAAAAAGAGGAAATGTTTTCCATAATGGCCTTGTTTAAATTTCTTTTAGTACCTAAAATCATAGTCATAAAAGTGAAAACTTCTCCTCATACTGCCTTGCTCTAAGAGCATAGATGCTGGACACTTGATATGATAGATATAAAAAAGATGAAAAGAATGAAAATATCATATCAGTCTGTTAATCTTAAATTGGTCTATCTTGACATATCTTTCCAGTGGTCCTGCTCAGCCAAAGAGGTGTGTTCTATGCAGTGTAGACAAAATATGGATTTCCCTACTGTGTTGTGTTTATCTTGGCAAAATTAAAGGCTGGGATGATCCTGAAATACCTAATTGTCTTTCAGTTGCAAGATGGATTTTGCTGTTAATGATCTAAGCTGCATATCCATTTTCTCTGTGTACAGGAATTAGAATGCGCTATATGGCAAATATTGAAACAGAGATGCTTTTGAAAGCCTGCTATATAACCATGAGGTTAAAACATCCCATGCTCTGCCTAATCTGTATCTAGTACTCCTGGGGTGGGTAAGCATATCTTTGGCATATCTTTTTAACCTCTGGTTTACAAAGATGGGCTGGGAATGGGTCCAGTTTCCAATTCAGAATAGATTTGTTCAAATATTACTCAAACTTAGCCTCAGTGACAAAGCCCCAAAGATTTGTTCCAGTAATCGGGAATAACTGTCTTGGCAGAAAGACTTGTCATTCCCCTGGCCACACCATGGTTAGTCCCCTTGTTCGCAGACCACATTCCCAGCAGCGACTCCTCTCCGCAATCACTCACGAGCAGTCCCTGCGCAGGCAGTTCCTTTTACGCAAGAGCTGGAGTGAGGTCTGCCTGATCTCTGCACTCAGTGTGGGGACTAGAATACTTGTGCTCTGAGAAAACAGAAGAAAAAGTGAATCACGATCGTACAGACGGAGGGTGATTTAGTTGGTCCGCAGAGAGGGTCCGTGACATCCGTTATATGGAGTATTTCACTAGGAATGCGGAATGGCTGGGAAATCATCTTTCATCTGTATTGTGAGGACATTCAGAACATGAGCTAAAAATTCAGCACACACTTACCTCTGTAGATACTCCAAAATAATAGAAAGAAAAAGAGCAAACGGTTCCCACAGTGCTTATTCAGTGACGCCGACATTAAAAGTCTAATCATGGTACCTGAAATGCAATTACGTTGCTTCTGATCAAAGAAAGAAGAATGGCCACATTGTGTAGATCGACATTGTCCAGTGCTATGATATTATCTTGGCAGAATTTAGATCGTGGACAAAAGCTTTTCTAACCTTTGCTTCTCATTGAAGGTGGGGTTTTGGGGGTTTTTTTTTTGTTTTTTTTTGTTTTTTTTTTTAATGTAAAGTACAAATCAGGAATCTTTCTACAGTCTTTATGGAAGGAAAAGGCACATAACAATCCATCAAATTACATATGTGTCCTAAGAAAATACTGTATTGAGATTCATACCTGATCTTAAACTGGGATATTTCACAATGATTTCTAATCTTATTCCTTCTATACAGAGTAGTTTACCACTCAGTTCTGTATCTCCACAGTTGTTTTATTCCAGTTAAACAGAATTCCTCTGGGAATTTCTGCTGTCAGGCAAAACTCGTGGCATATAGTAAAAAATTAAGGGGTTGGTGAAGAACACAGCCCAGAAACCAGCCATTGTGGACTGAGTCTGGAACAGAAAAGGAGAGTGTTGAAAGAAATGGTGGAAGCAAGCAGATTGTTTCTATAAAACACACTGAAGACATGAAATACAAGAAAGCGAAGACTGAGTAAAGCAGTATTTGTCATGAGATAGACAAATGTTGAGGTACAGCAGAATGCACAGTAAAGAAAAAGAAGTGGTCATATCACATATCTTGGAAAATGCTGCAGTAAAGACATAAATATGCACACCAGTTCAGAATACAAAATTGTGTGTAGTCAGTAAGAACCAAAACATTTACTAGTGCAAGGAGATAAAAGGAAAAATAAAGGAGTTTGAATTAACTGAAAATAATACATTAACTCTGAAAAGGTACCAAAGACATGATAGCCTAGTGGAACTTTTACTGTAGCTGGAAAATCAGACCCAAATAGTACTGACCAGAAAAAACAGAAAGATAAATTGATATGATGGGGTAGTTTTGGAGGGGAAAAAAGTGCCACTATAAGTCATGACATCTGTTCCCCAACAAGTCTGTTTAAAGCCATGTTCCTACTTTTCACTGATAACCTCATCATTAAAACAATGCATTTAAATTTCTTCAGGTGAATAGTGATAAGCTTGAACAGCAAGCTAGGGAGTAATATCTTGAACCATGAGTAGATTCATGGAAAGAAAGAAAAATAAACAGAAGTTCTTGATTTCAGAAGGATCTAGTTTGCACTGACTATACCGAGGACTGCTAATATGTGAACGTAAAAGCTGATTGTAATTTCTTGAAGTCAAAGACATAAAAACTATCTCAAGCAAGGGTAATACTTGAAAGTAAATGGTCCCAGTGCAGATGAATGAAGATCTATCTCAAAAAGTCTACCTCTTGCATTAAGAAAGGAGTTTATAAGCAACATGCAAAGGAGGAGGCTATGTTAATTTTGAGAAAGATTGTTAATTTGGAGAAAGCCAGACCAGACCTGGACAACACCTATCCAATTTAGAACATGGAAAAATTAACATGCGTATGTCTCCATTTGTCTGCTTACACATACCCTGCAATGTAAACAACTAATATTCTAATATTAGCTCATCCTGATTCTTTACAAAACTACATTTACTGCTGTCCTGCAATAGCACTGTAAAACAGAGAGCACTCTGGTGGGAACTGCTGTGACTTCCCAAGTGACAGCCTCCATTATGCATGGAGTTTTGCCTGTTATTCCAGCACTGTTCCTATTAATAATGCATTTTGCTAACTAGAAGTGCTTTTCTATTTGAAGTTTCTTTTGTATTCTGTGGTAATTGCAGCCTGTGCTTTGGCAAATGTGGATAAGAAACTACATGCCTCACTGACACACTGAGCTTTTCAAAACATTAAAACCTTACTGTCTTTCTTTTGATTAGTCTTATGCTGGTAAACATATGACAAAAACAAACCAAAACAAAACAAAACCCCAAATGTAGGAAGTAATGCAGGTTACCTCTAAACTTTTGAAAAGTAAATTCCAAGCTTGTGTAGCCATACCCAGGAAAGAACTTTGCTGTGTTTTTTTAATTTGCTTTTTAATGATGGAAAAGACTTTTCATTATCATAGAATGATAGAATGATAGAATGGTTTGGGTTGGAAGGAACCTTAAAGATCATCTAGTTCCAACCCCCCTGCCACGGACAAGGACACCTCCCACTAGATCTGGTTGCTCAAAGGCCCATCCAGATGGGCCTTGAACACTTCCAAGGATGAGGCATCCACAACTTCTCTGGGCAACCTCTTCCAGTGCCTCGCTACCCTCACAGTAAAGAATTTCTTCCTATTACCTAATCTAATTCTAACCCTCTTTCAGTTTAAAACCATTACACCTTGTCCTATTGCTACATGTCCTTGTAAAAAGTCCCTCCCTATCATTCCTGTAGGCCCCCTTTAGAAACTGGAAAGTTGCTATGAGGTCTCCCTGGAGGCTTCTTTTCTGCAGGCTGGACAACCCCAACTCTCTCAGCCTGTCCTCAATGCAGAGGTGCTCCAGCCCTTTGATCATCTTCGTGGCCTTCCTCTGGACCCGCTCCAACAGGTCCGTGTCCTTCTTACAGTGGAGGCTCCAGAGCTGGACAGGTTTTGTATTGCTCCTGGGAGGCCACTCTATTGCCTTGTCGCAGCCTAGAGCTTGCTCACAGTGTCACTATGTACCATGATTCTGCTTAAACATGCCTGGTGCCTTCTGCGGTTCTCAGTGACATAGTGATCATCCTTATGATTCTGTAAAAGTTTTTAACGAAGGTGTAGAACTTCACGTTTTAAAAGCAGACCCTTACATTGGTGCAATACCAGATCATGCCTGCCCAGAATAAAAAGTCCCAGAACAGAGACTAAAGAAGGAAAAACTGTGTTTCCCGTTCCTGCTTTTCTGTGGAGTGTTTCTAGCTGTTCTTCCGTCTCCACAACTTGAAGATCTCCAGTTTTGCTATATGTAGTCACTTCTTATCCACTCTCTCAATGGCTTTATATAGAGCAAACCTAATCAGACTTAGGTTTTTGGCAGAGAATCAGATCATTAGATCATTTCACTCTAAAGAATGTAGCCTAAACCGTCTCAGGATATTTCCTTTTTTCTCTCTTTTTTTCTTTCTTTCTTTATTAATTAATTAATTAATTTATTTATTTATTATTTTATTTTATTTTAATTGGGAACAGAACAGAGGTATTTTAAGAAACATCATTATCAAATCTTAGGAGAAGTCAAGCAGGCTATATATGGTTCAGTCTCTATCTAGACACAAGAGATAGTCCTCTCCGGGTCTTTTAATAGTAGTGATGCTTTATTTGAAATCTTTTTACACTTTCCACATTTTGTATTGACTCTAAAAGTAAAAATAAGAAATATACCTGTGTGAACATTTAGTTTGTAATGTGATGCTGAGGAAGCTGAAATATGTGTGGGGAGCTGGGGAACCACATTTCTTTACACAAGATTGTAATAAAACTTTCAAGGCGTTTTTCCTCCAGCGATGGCTTTTACAATCCTATTGCATGTTATGACCTGCCCAGGTAAGAAACTTAACAGTAAATTTTGCCTTAGTCCCACGTCCTGGCATAAAAGTCTGTTAGAGAGAGATCTGAGGGAAATGTTAGGAGTTGATTGATAGCCTTGTAAGTGATTTTTGGCAGAAACTCATATCTGTTTGTGAGAGTAAGTTGCATTATAGGCAGTATGTGGGGAATATTTATTTTAAGGTAGCAGGTATATATAATTACCAAGTATGGCACAGCGTGATGTTTTTGGACGGTGTCCTTTACCCCTTTGAGAATTTATGTTGAGAATCCATCCAAGTCTTGCCTCTTCTGCAGATCAGCTTCTTTGAGCAGATGAAATCAGTAAGTATGTGCATGGATAGGTAAAGGAAGGCAGGCGGATTGTGCGCTTCTACTCTAATATTTATCAGATCTTAATTTAAATCTATTCCCAGCTTCACCTAGCAGTCTGCCCATGCCAGACATTTCAATTATAGCAGTCCTAAACACAGAATAACCTTTTGGTTGCCAATACTGTGGCATCACAGTAAATCTAGTTTAAGAGAGAAGCTTGATTCTCCCAGTGAGAATGATCTTCAATACCATGGTATTGAATGGTCTTGAAAAGAAAGAAAAGTTCATTTTTCCCTATAGACTCCAATGAAATTTCAGTTTGGGTCTTTTGTAAGGGCAGGCTGCAGAGTCCCAGCACTCATGGACTGAGCATCTCTGGGTGTCTTGGAGGTCGGGGGCTGATAGAGCTGCCCCTTGGCTGTCTGGCTGAGTGACAGGCAGGCAGGCAGGCAAGCAAGCAGGCAGGCTAACATAGGTGACGTGCAGATCTGGCAGCCTGCTTGCACCACCAGTTCTAATGATACTCCAAATTTCTATTTTTTCCAAAAAAATGTGATGCATTTGGAAATATACTCCCAACACTAAACTTGTATTTGGCCAGAGTTTAGACTGTAAAAAACCTGGTTTCCATTTCACTTGTGGCAAACCAAGGATGCAGATGCTGGTTTGCTAAGACTTGTGGCATAGTGTCTTGGGCAAATGCTTTGTAGTGATATTTGTAATGGACCAAAGTAGGATCTTGGGTGCTTTTTTTCCCAGGCTCAAGATAAATCTGCTGTTGCTGTATTTTTCTGTTCTCTTGTTGTTGGCCATTATGATGTTAAAAAGAGTTCTCATGAAACCAGTGTGCAGATGACCTGCCAACAGTAAGAGAGATAATACAGACAACTCTCAAACTGTTGAAGAAATAGATGTACTATTGAAATAAATAAAATGAGTAAAAGCATAGTGTTTACAATGCAGAGAAGTGGAAGGGAGGGAGGAGAAAAGAAAACCAAAAATACTGAGTCTATGTCCTGATGGAAGAGAACAGATATGAAAATAAATAAAGTCTTCTTCACTTAACAACCAGCTTGAATATCTGCACAAAGATGTCTAACCTGTTAGGAAGGATATGTACTGGTATTTGTGTCACAGAAGCACATCCTGTAGTGATGAGCATGATAGGAAAAGATGTTCTAAACTTGACACACTTTGCATGCAGCACTGAATTAAACATAACTGAGTCAAATTACATCTACTGGTGTAGAGGCATGTCAGCGTTGAGACTTATTATACTGTGGAGACCATGCAAATGGTCATACAGAATTCTTTTCACATTGAAGGAGATCGACAAGTTGAAATGGTTTTCTTAAGGTGGAGAAGTTTTTAATTTAAGCATCAGTAAAGATGTGGGCTGTGTCTGTGTTTCTGTCCCTGACCAGTCTTCAAAGCATGTCCTCAGAGGGAGCTCTGCCTATCATTGGTGAACAGCCCAAGGACTACCTGGGCACAGCCAGCCAGATATGGTTGGCAGTGTGCTGGCCACCGGGCACTGGCTGCAGAGGTCGTATCTGGCTATACATGCATCTGCTACTGATGATGATGACGTTGTGGCTGCCCCACTTCTGCAGCATAGTCAAGCCTGATGGGTTGCTGCCTTCCTAGTTCTCCAAGTGGAGAACCTGCTTGAAGTGGGAATTCTACCTAAGCCTCCCAAGATAGTTGGTAATGTTGTGATAAAATGCACTGTTTTTCAGAAGGTGACAAGGTATTAAAATGGTCATTAGCCTTCTCTGAAAATTCTTAGTGCTCCAGAGACCTCTCTGGTCAAAACTGCTGTGCCCATGACCCTGGATAAGCAGACTAGTGCTTACAACATCAGTTTAGGCTGTGAGTGATAGAAGTTCAAGCAGCTCTTTTATCTGGCATAAAAACTACAACTGTCATATTTCTAGGATGGAGGTTACTGCACTAAATTATGGGATTGTTAAGAGCATTTTCTTTTTTCTTTTCTGGATTCAAATTATCAGGCATCTTTTAAAACAGATATCTGGTTAGCCAGTGTGGCAGGAAAATTGAGTTTTGGCATATTGAATCATTCTTTCTCTTAGTGAATGATTAATGAACAGCTCTGGTAGGCATAGCTGGCCTGCTGTGGCCTACTTTGGGATTTTTTTCACAAATTTGGCCCATGGGATTAAGTAAAGCCATGCCTTGGCTCCATTCTCTGTGTGCCAGCTGAGGGCACTCATGGCTAGGTTATTGTCCATAAAGAACTGTTGCATCCTTTGGTTGGATATACTCCTTCTGTCACATTCATGAAAATCTTCCAAAAATCATAATTTCATCATGCAGAAGAAAAGGTGGCATAGAAGATATATGATGGAAATTTGAAATATTTTCCACGACAGGACAAATAATTTACATCCACTTCCAAGTAAAGTAGGGTCTTGCACTACAGGAAAGAAAAATCTTGTTTTCTAGAAATAGTATGATTTTGTTGCAAAATAGGTGGTCATTTCCATAAAACACTGGCTTCCTGCAAAGCTCTTTCTGTGTCTACAGTATCTCTTTTTTGACATTAGATTAGAATTGGTTAATTAATTATAAGCCTTAAAAAAAATCTGAAGTAGTGTAAATTGTGTGATCCTTGATTTTGGCATTTTTTGTCAGACCATAGTATAGGCTATGAACAAAAAATATTTTAAGAATGAGAGGCCGTTTCAATTATTAGGTATAGAAATTAAATATTACTAAGGAGTAAATATTTAAAAGAAGCCTCCTAACTTGTTCCTCAAAAAAGTTCCCGTTTACCAAAGGCACAGGAGTAACCAGAAACTCTGCCATGTGGAAGACCAAGCGATAGGTGCTAATCACAAGCAGTAAGAGCAAAGAATCAGAGCAGGTTGAGATAAGTAGACATGTGAGACCTCTGATACAGACATAAAATATGTCCAGAAGAGCAGAAAAAGTCTAGACTAAGAGAAACTATTTAAACCCAATTTTTCCCTGTGGCAGATGAGTAATTGCGTAATCTATTTCATCAGGTTGGCTGAGGGGTAATAGCTTTTCTCTCGCAAGGGAAATGTTGTCGCATTTATTTTTTACTACAACTTTAATGGGGGATCCTCTTCTGATTGGCTTATCCAGCGTGATCTTTTTACATTATCATGCATTTTTGAGAGGACATAAACTTTTGTGTTTGCTCTTCCCTGCGATTTTTAATGGTCTGAATAAAACATCTATGAAAGGCTTGATTCTATTAGCCACTTACATATCCCACTTGCAGTAAATTTAGATAATGATGATCTATACAAATTGTTTAGTAATGCATATTTATGCAATTGCTAAGGGAAGGACATTCGGAAAATACACAGAGAAAGAACAAACCCAGAAAGAGTATTCAGCTGGAGTCAACAGATCATCAACAGAAAATCAAACACGGATGATATATGTTTCCATATTAAATTCAGTCCTGATGCAAACGGATCCAAATACCACTAAGGCTAATAGGAGTTGCTGTCATAAAAAGGTGGAATCTGCCCATCTGCTTTTAAGGGAAGAAAACCAATGACCCAATCAGTAGCTCAATTGATCAGATTCACTGTTCTCCCACATGTGCACTGTCCATTAGTCTATGTCTCAAGCTCAGCTGATGAAAGGTTTGGAAAAAAGGGGTAGGAAGGAAGTGATGAAGCATTGCCACTAATTGTATTTAGGATGACAGATGCTCTAGAGAGAAAAATAACTCCCCATGAACAACTTCATCACTTGAAGTAGATTATATTTAAAGGTTATGCACTATTCAATTAACAGTTTGCGTCAGAGCCGAAGGTGCCCAGACTGCCATATACTTTTACTGCAGTCCAGGGCAAAGCAGATCAATGAGGAAACTTGCCATCCCTTGATTCACTGCAATACTCCCTGCAGCTCAGATACTTTTGGGGGACTGTTCCAGAGGAAGAAAAAACCTGTTTCAGTCTTGTCCATACCATCTATTGGAAATAATCCTCTGTGGATACTGTCCTCCAAATACTTCCTGGGCAGTTTTCTTGGTGAGTGCTAGTTGGCATGGGCCAAAATTCTGCTAACTATGATAACCAGCAGGACGGACCATCATGAATACACTACTCCAGCTTGTTCCTTGTTGGTAGTATATACCTAGCCTGCTGTTTGGGGCAACCCTCACCAACCTTTCTAATCATGCGAATGGAAAGACCACAAAAGCCCACTTACTGTTGTTGCCATTCTTTCTCACGTGTTTTCTCTAACACCCTGTGATACCTCAAAGTGACAGGGAACCTATTGCAATCTCCATGAGTTTGGATACCAAGGTTCTTGAAAAGAAATGTAGCAGTAACTGTCCCCCATCATGCCTGGGAAGTGCTGCACCTTTGCTCCTACTCTTGAAAATAGATAACATAGAAAAATTAAATAAAGTTAAGTAAGAAAGCAGTTGGGCTTGCCTGTTCAATAATTTTGGAAATTTTGGATTCTGAGGCTGAGAGTAAAGGTGTTTCTAAATATTAACGAGAGAAAAGACCACTAAGTCTGGCTGCAGATATTCATGAGATGAAACTTTTTGTTCTTTCTTAATGGAGACCTATAGAAACATTTCTCTCTCTCTTCTTACCTCTCAGTAAGGTATGCTAGATTCTGAAATCCCATTCCGATGTTCATTAAACAAGGGGACAAGGACCATTATTTCCTCATTATTACTCAATGCAAGATTTTCTCTTTTTAACAGGGTAGATAGCTCTCAAGTAATTGTAAAGAAAGGAGTCAGAAGGGAGTGGACTTTAAAGGTCACTTTAAGCCAGTGTAATGTAATTAAACGAACTACTCAGAAACATGTTTTAAAATCTCATTAACCACATTTATATCTGTCACAGGAAAGTTTACCCAGATACCAATAGGAAATACAATGAAGTAAGGTCAAAGTCTTCTTAGAAGTGCATACAAAAGGATTTATTTTTTTTTTAATACAACACCAGGGAATTAAATGATCTCAGAGTTATTCTAATTTAGTCTGTATGGACAAAAAAACCCTCTACATTTTAGTTTTATGTAAAAAACTGAGTAGAATGGAAAATGTTGTCCCCATTTCACCTCTTTGCAGTCATGATATCTACAGGCATGTTGACGGGACTGGTTGCAGACACTCCAACCTATTACACAGCTTCCTGGCTGAAGTTGGGGAATGAGACACGCAGTGAGGCCTTGAATAGGAGGAATCAGTTTTTGCTGGTTTTTAAATTATGTTTAATAATCCTGGGTCATGTATGATGCAGCTTCCTTCACTAATTTTTTCATGTGTTCTTACAAAAAACCATGCCACTATATAGTTCCTGCATTGTATATGGTGTATTCAAGTTTACTGTGTTCTCTGCCAATCAATTGTTTTGACTTGCACCTCAGTTAAACTGTGAGTCCTCTGCAGAAGGTTTCATGTTCTTTGATTGCTCCAGGATGTGCCAAATTTTGTTTTGCCCACAACAGTGTTCATCAGAGTCTCAGACTACCTTCTCCATATTGCAGTTAGATAAACTGAGGCAGAGAAGAAGCACATTGGAGTTTGCCAGGAGGAAGCCAGGATGAGACACACAACTGGCCTCAGCAATATTTCTTCTGTGAGTCCCTTTAGTAGTGTGTCCCACACTCACTATTCTATTGACATTCAGTGTGGATTTTCTTAGGTCCATTTGTTTCCAAAGTCGTGGTTGTTTTGGTTTTTTTAATGTGAGGAACCCAGCATTTACTCTTAATGATGGAAGTTGTTAGGTTTTATGACTTTAAAATAAAGCTTGGAACCACAGTTACATGGCACAAACAGATGGCAAATAAAAAGTTTCCAAATTGTACCATTTTTTATATATAGTAATGACCTTATGATTCTTTGGAATATGAAGTACGATCTTTGCAGTGCTTGGCACAGACATACTGGTACAGTGACAGCTATGAGAAAGTAATCCTCAAATCTGTTAGGGATATATTATATGGAAATAAAATTATCAGGTGTTCTGTTGCCAGCTCCAAGAATGTTTGTTACATTAATATGTAGAAGTGTGGGCTACTGCTTAAAGACTTTCCCTAGTTTCCAGTGAGTAAGGGAAGAATCTTCCTGCCCTGTAGCAGGAGTAGGGCTACAAACAGCAGTTCATGAAGAGGCATCCTGGTTAGTCCCTGGCATTTGGTAATGTTCCGTAAGTGCTTTCTTTGCTTCCTATTGCTGTAACACGCTTCTCTCCTGAACAGACCTGTTGCTGCTTCTGTGTGTTTTTTTCCCGCCAGAATTTTCACCAGCTTGCAGGTATTAGAAAATGGACATATCTATTCAGAAGAAGCATATAAATTAAAAGGTAATGAAATTGTTTGGTTTTGTCGTTATTTTTCTGGGGTTTTTTTGTTGGTTTTGGTTCTGTTTGTGGGTTTTGTGGGGTTTTTTGATTTTTTTTGGTTTTTTTAATGACAACTTAAATTTAATGTTTGGAAAATATATGTATTATAAAATGACTCTGAAACATGGATTTCCTTTGCCCAAATGACAGTGTCTATAATTAGCCAATTTATGATCTTTTAGAAAAGGAAAATTCTGTCTCTACCTCATCTTCATTTCTTTAACTTTACAAATAGTCTCTGAAAGGCAAGGACATCAAAAGTGTATAAGAAATTGAGAAAAAAATTTTAAGAAACAGAATTTTTTTGATTAGTGTGATTTTTTGCTTGCTTTATTCTCTTCTAGCACCATGGTCTGCATCCCTGCTTATCAGCTGGTCTTGTCCTCTCAAACGCACAATGAGCAGAAAGCAGAGCTAGCTGTAACCCATGAGCCTCCCTGAAAAAGGGATGCTGGGAAAGAGTGCTCCTCTCAATGTCTTACTAAGAGAGGAAAACTGAAGTGATGAAATCTTGCCCACCTTGACTTTGAGGTCAGGTTGCTTAGGACATTGGGAACTTTAGAAAACAGAGGATTTCTCCTTTCCTGAGCCAGAAAAAGAGGTCTCGTGTTTAAAAAAGAAAAAAAAAAACCCAGCAGGGTGGGATCAACAACCCAGTCCCTAGGGAAGAAGGAGCGAGATGACCTTGTCATGCTTGCCTGCGCAATGCCCTGGGAGTGTGTGCCAGGGGGCTGATGAGATCAGTTGTGCCTGTCTGTGTGTATGGCAAGGTCAGCAGAGCACATTAATCACTTGTGGGGGAGGGAGTGATGTACTGCTTCCAGTTCATTATGATAAACAAATTCTTAATCTTCTCTTTCCTAACCTATTCTGAAACAGAAGACAACTGGGAGAAGCTTGGCCTTAGTCCCATCAATACAAATGCCTTTTCCCTGGGTTGGATAAAGCACCTTGCCTGTGTCGTGCAAGGGAACAGATATGCTGTGTGAGCTACTCAAGGGGGAAGACGCCTGCAACACAGACCCATCCTTCTCCCTCTGACATTCAAAAGGGTTCAGATGGCATCTACTCTATTTTGGACCTTTCTCTACATGCATCTATCTACCTGCCATATCACTAAAACATATCAGGAAAAGTTTTCAAAACTGTATTTTTTAAAAAGAAAGTTAATTTGCTCACCTTTACGTGAATTTAAAGAGGTTCATTTAATAACTAAAATGAGTTTCACTGAGTCATTCCTAAAATTACTATGAATATTTGGAAGAAAAATTAAATTTGTGGTTGAATTTTTGACTGCTTGTCTTCATGCTCAGTATTTGCTGTGTGTATAGATTCTTTAAGTGTATATTTTGTTCTTTAAGGGCTATTCCTGGTTCTTTAAACTTTTACCTCTAATATTGTTGAAATTGGCTTTGTCTATGTGCTTGTGCATCTTCAGTACTTACGAAATGGAATTCGGAAACCAAACCTAATCCTAAATGATGTGACTTATGAACTGTCTGTGAATGAATGTGGCCAGGAAATAAGAGCGATTTGAGACATCACATCTAAAATAGCCTTCTATAGAAAGAGTGAGGATAATTTATTTACCAATTTTGAAGTGAAGCCTTAATAGCTGTATGAACAAGATAGCATGGTATAATCGTCTGTACCTACATAGATCCCCTCCTATCTTGCATTCCGTAACCTAACTGTTGAATCAGCCTCAGGTTTTGAGAATCAGAGGTGCTCAAATCATTACAAACACAGAAATTAAAATCTATGAATTTGAAAAACTACTTTAAAAACTATATTTCACATGCAGAAAACCATAAAAATACCATGAAACTGCAGTTTCACTGTCTGTCTGAATGTCTACATGAAATTTAATCAGAAACTCCAAGGTTATTAAACCCTTGGCTCTAAAATACATTTTCCGTTTAGTGAATTACAATGCAAAATGTCTTGTGTTCAGTGCTAAAGTTTCTTAGCTGCTAGTACCAAGGGTTCACTTAGGGTAAAGTCACTGAAATGACACACTTCAATTGTGATTGTTATCGCACTAATTAAAGAGGAGAGCGTGCTGTGAGAGACAACTGCTGCTGTCTCTCAGACCATCTCTCTGCCACTGAACTAATGGAGATTTCTGTGTTTCAGTCCAGAAGCAGGCATTCTTGTAATTGTCTGTAGTCTCATACTAAATGTTTCATCCAATAAATGATTTTTAGTTTTAACTCATTTCCTCCACTTCAATACACCGTGTGTTCAAAGATGTAATTAAAAACTAGTGCTGTTTTCTAACATCAGTTTAACCTAACAAACAATCATTCGCCATCTGGAGGCTAGGCCATAAAAAAGATAATCCTAAAAGAAAAACACACTGGTATTTGATTTCCCCTGAAATATATAGCCTTCATTTTCATTTGCTTGCTGTAAATCAGGAGCAATTCTACTGTATACTCATCATAATTGCATATTAATATATGCTTGTATACTAATGTGACCTGTATGGCGCTGGCTGTGCAGAAGAAAGGAAAAGTGAAAAGCAAGAAAGCGAGAAGAACCCAAGCCCTTATCCCTATGCTCTTTTGAACTGCTTTCTACAGAAGCATCTGTCCTGGACAAATGATAACAGTAGGTAAAACTTTCTTTAGCCCGACGCAATAGGGTAAGGGCAGCACCAAGACTTATTTGGGTTGCTTCATCCGATGGAAAACAATGTAGAACAGAAAGAGCATCCTTGTAAACTGTGCATTTTATCATAGGTCTCATGATATTCAGCTAAAAAGAAAAAAAAGCTAACAAAATCCCTGGTTTCCCAAGGCTTGTGAAAAATCGTGCCTTTGTTTTGTTGTTTGTTTATTAGCTCATTCCTGATGTTGGTAGGAAAAAAACAGTGGGTAGAATGACAAGCACATTCTCAAAAGACCAATAAAAGAACATATGATTTTAAAATCTCTTTATTTTTTAGCTGTGATAGTGATTTTAGATCATGGTAGAGGAAGTGATGTCTGACTTTTATATGCTTTGGTCTGGCCTTACTGAAATATGCAGCTCCGGAGTTAAAAGCCCCTGGGGAGGTGGTTAGGTGTTACAGCTGGGCCAACCTCATGGTTCACTGCCGCCAAGAGGCAAAAGCCTTTCCCTGTTTCCCATTCCCTTCACTCCTGCTGTGCAGCCCTGTCCCTGTCTTTGCACAGATTTTGGCATGTGGTTGGCCACAGTGTGAGCTGATTTAGCTTGCTAACCCAGGAGCAAAGACTTCACTCTCTTTGCATTGGATTAGCTTTCTGACACATTAGCAAACCGAGGTGGCTCACCGCGGGGGCTGACCAGCACAAGAGTGGGTGCCAGGGAGGGAGCAGGCATGAGCGTTTGGCTTGAACTGGGGCGTAAAGTGCTAAGAAAAGGAGCTTTCAGGCTTTGGATGGATCCAATGCCATTAGATTCAGTTGTAATAGCTGACTTCACCCTGAGAAGCACAAGTCATCTGACTTGAACCGAGTAGTACGATTAATAAACCCATGATGCCTGCTGGTAATAACGACATTGGTAATTTTGGACTCTGGGGGGTTTCTGGCTCCTCCTGACTTTTCTCCTCTTTAAATAAACCTTCTGATGCTTTTTTTGCCTGTTCATGTACATGTCTCAGTGAATCTCCTTGTAGAGCTCCTGAGCAGTTTCTCTGTAATTTTTGATGGCTTTCTTTTCTGCTGCCTTTTCTATATACAGCTTTCATTGTAGTTGTATAGTTAGTAAAATTATTGTGACAGAAACTTTCTGTGGGGTTATTAGTGTTTGTTCCCATTAGAAGGTAGTTCTGCTGGAAAAAAAAAAAAAAAAGTGTAGGTACTAAATAGGGAAGTCTAAGGGAACATCTTGCAAGACATCTTTTCATTTTGAAACAAGACTATTCATGCGAAGTAAAAGAAAATTAGCAATAGATTTTACATGCTCCCAGGCAAAAACTCTATCAGATATAGAAACGGTATATCTCTTTTAGTTCAACATTTAACATCTTCTTTCCTCTCTATATTTTTCCTCAGAGAGAATTCTTTTAAGTGTGGGGGATAGGCTTGGAGATGGACTTCTCACTTCAAGAAATAAGAAAAGCACACTTGTAAATGTTTGAATGACTTTGAAAACACATTGATAAAAAGACAGTATGTACTAATCACTGCTCTTTGAGCGTTTCTTTTCAGCTGCTTTGTCAAGTTGGGAATTGCAACCACTAAAGCGGCAGTACAGTTTTAGATCTCATTTCAAAGACATTCAAATGAAGAAGTGCCAGTTGTGACACATGCCCTTTTATTATCCTAAAAGTGATTGATATTTTGCTGGAGGCAGCAGTACCTGTGAAATGGTATGCACCTTTAAAAAAAATTTCTGTTGTCTCTGCTTTAAATAGTATGGAAAATGGCCAAAGAAAGAATTAGTTGTTTTTCTAATATATCATTCCTAGATATGTGGATACCGTGGAGGTCTCTTCAGGATGTACTGCACATACAAACACGTGTGTATATTTATAAATATGGGTATATACATATGTATGCAAGGTTGTCTAAAAACAGCTCTGTAATGACACATATATTATAAAGCCTAACTTAGAGTCTAAAAAGAAATAAGAGAAAATCCTGGACAATAGGTCCAAAAGGATTTTCCCCTCGAACACCCCTAATCATACTACTGGGGAACTATGGGGGAATGGACTACTGGCAGCAATTACACTATTATGTTCTTCCTAAAGAGCATCTCTTATTGTCACTGTCAGAGGGAAACTAATGGATGTAAATAGATCATTGATCTGACAGAATAAGATGCTTCTTATGACGGGAGTTGAACCAAGACTATGGGATAAGAACTTAAAAATCAGACTGTGGCAATTGCTTTGTGGGAGGGTGCACATTTTTATTTGGTATCTCGGTTTTCCCATCTGTATAAGATACTTCACAAATGGTTATCAGTAAGAATATACTTCCTGAACTGAAAAATATCAAAAAGGATTTGAAAAATTAATATTCTTTATTTTCTTCCATATGTAATTATGGAGAAAAGGGTCTTAGGGAGGGACTCTTTACCAAGGTATGTATTAATAGGACAAGGTGTAATGGTTTTAAACTGAAAGATGATAGATTTAGACTAGGTATTAGGAAGAAATTCTTTACTGTGAGGGTGGTGAGACACTGGAAGATGTTGCCCAGAGAGTTGTGGATGCCCCATCCCTGGAAATGTTCAATGCCAGGCTGGATGGGCCTTTGAGCAAGCAGGTCTAGTGGGAGGCATCCCTGCCCATGGCAGGGGTGTTGGAACTAGATGACCTTTAAGGTCCCTTCTAACTCTAACCATTCTATGATTCTATTATCCTATGTTGAGGCTGGGGCAACTTTGCAGTATCTCCTTGCCCACATGTGAAACACAGATTTCAGACAAAATTTAAAAAGTACCATATAAATATTACTTCCGCTATTATACTTCCATAAAAATGATTGTCAATCATAGTGTATTTAATCATGTTGCCCTGCTGTTTGTCTTGGATCCACGTTTGCCTACTGTAGTAACCCTCTTTTTTTTTGAAGCCCTTTTCAATATCACAGCAATCTTTCAAATATTCTAGAGATTAGCAAGAAAGGTATAAAAATTGTAAAGCTTTCAAACCTTCAAATATTTATTGGGAAAAAAAACATTTTATTTGAATGGAAGAGATCCAGCTTCCAATAAGAAAGTGAATGAACTCAAGAGCTCGTTTAATTTTGACCAGTTGAAGCTGGGACTCCCTTCCCTGCTCTGTCCTCAGTTGAAGCATATGAATCTATGTGTCTTACCTTATAAAAGATCCATGTGGACAGGTATGTTTCCATTATCCCATGACAAATACTTTTCAAAATTGCAAACTGTTCCAGGACTACTGAAATCACATTTTTTTCCAAGTGTATGATTCTCAGTATTTTTTTATTTATTCCAGATAATATATCCATAAATATCTCTTTAAAATTAAGGTTTTCAATGAAGTGTCACTATTAATGTATACCTGAGTCTGAAACCAAACCTAATAAAAACAGGATTGGTTCAGTTCTGAGTAATACAGTTGCTCTTTTGCCAGAGAATTAATATAATAAACATGCTTGATGGACTGTATTGTTTAAGGCATTGGCCTTTACCATCCCTACCAAATTAAAGGCCATTTTATAGTCTGTGCCTCTAACCCAGAACACACTTGGTGGCCTACACTTTCTTGAGCCAAGAAAATGTCTTTGAGATGAATTGGTTTGATTTTAAGAGCAAAAGTGGATGCTTAATATTTACCACATGATAATTTCTTAAACAATTACAAGAAAAACTGATGGAAACCTGGCTCAAGCTGTGCTCCATTCTTTGTTGAAGCATGTTTTATTGAATGGGAAATTGTTTGGAGATCTTCCACTAGAAAAATGAGGTCTTAAAATGTGGGACTCCTGAAAGCAAAAAATTACAGTGGTTTGAAGAGCCACTGACTATACATTTACACCAGTGAGAATGTTTCTTGCTTTGCCTTTGTGTCAATGCTGAATATCAAGGCAGATTAAAAAGGAGTTACATGGGAGAAAATCATCGTCGCAAGGAAATTGTTTACATTAAAGTAATCTCAGCTAATTGCGTGGTATTGCATGTAACATGTTCTTTGACAGACACTTGTGAGCCGAGCAAGCTCATGGCAAGAATATGGAGTTCACTGCTGACTCATTTATAACACTGTTCCAAATGAATCTGTTGTTGAAATTAGGCTGCTTTTGCCATCTGTACTATCATTTTTAATACTGACTTTGGTGACTCCAGACAATGCTGCTGCCAAATGTTAAGATGCACCCTCAGTTTTCAGACAGGATAATAGTTTAAGGTTTTAGGCAAAAGTTATGCATGGTCTTGTAAAAATGGTGTCTTCAGCTTCTTCATGTCATTGTGAAGCTCCACCTCAAGGATCAAGATCGTGCAGATTAGGTCTTTTCACAAAGTTATTTTGTTTTACATAGAATTGTCTAGTGCAAGAACTGTGGAGAGATGACTGAATGACTTCTATTGGGAAAAAGAGAGCAAAAAATACTGAATTCTGCTTGATGTGAACACTCAGGAGTAAGGCTGAAGCAATCAATTCTGCCTTAACAAAATGTCTTTGATAACTATTTTTAGTTCTACCCCACAGGCAAAGTAGATAGAAACACACTTAGAACAGAAATATTTCCTGCAGGTATAAGGCAAATACCATTCCTGTGAGAACCTGTTTAGAATTGACTGGAAAGTTTGGACGTACTGTGCCTTTGCAATTACTTTTCTACTACGTTTTGAAAGGTTAGCTGAAATGAAATTTCAACAAAAACTCATGTGGAATTTTCCATCCCTTTTTAACAGCTCTTCTATTCAGTTTTGTGTTCTGCAAGACAGTCTCTTTGCTATTCCAGAACAGCTGATAGCTGAGTGAGATCTCCTCTGTTGCAGACAGGGTAACTGACACAAGCCTCACTGAACCTCACAGCATATGCACTGGAGGGATGCATGGGTGTTTTGAACCATCAAACTTCTAAAAAACTGCTAGATCTCTGCACAGAGCTACAGCCAGCAGCCAAACCAGTGCGGTGGGTAGGTCTGAAAATGTAAACCTGTGTGCCACCTCCACGTGGCAAACTAGTGAAGGATAGGCCTGTGGGACTGATGAGATGTGAAGGGTGAGGAGTGCTGAAACATGAGAAAGGTAATGGGTTAAAGATAAGGAGCTACAGAATGGAGGGAGGCAAAAAGACTCCATTAGGTTGGGGAGAAATGGGTTACAGCCCTAACCTGTCCGAAACCAAATTTCTCCAAAGTATGAGTTATTTCCTTCTCTCCTTTTTTCTAATGAATTCTTGCTTTCCAATACCGTACAGAACAGTGGTAACAAAGAGCTATTTAGAAATACTATGTGTGCTTTATATGTAAAATCCCATTTGCAGCCACTGCTGGTATTACAATAGAGGGATCAGACCAATCACTGTAATGATTGGTAATGATTTTCAAATGGTGGTCTAATGTTACGTTTGGTTTGCCACTTAACATGTAGACACAACATGTAGATAAAATATACACTTATCTTTGCCACAACATCAACCAAAGTCCTAAAGAAGTTTGACCTTACCTAGTATCGTGTGATGTAAAAAAAATTCAGCAAGGAACATAGACACACAACTTTAGAATCATGTTTTATGTTGTATAGCACAATTTAAACATTTTCAAGGAGCTCATATTATTCTGAAAATACATTATCCTCAGGATCAGGATAGTTTTTAAAGGTGGTTTTATCAAATTTATACAAACGGACAGTGTAACTCCAAACTTTATGGACCTTCCTGTGAGATCAGTAATGTATTTCAATATGGTATTCAGTCAAACTGCCTGCTTAGTTGCTAATAAAAATGAATAAATGTTTTTGCTGAACACAGCACGGTACTCTCATGACCAAGAAATTAGGCTGATACGTAAATAATATACTGGATTTCAACTCTCTCTGTCTGTATCATCTAAGACAAGGGTGCATATCTTTTCTAGTGGGTTGCTTAAGATATTAGAGTTGAAAATGCAATTTGTTGCCAAAATAAAGACGAAAATGATCCCTACTGTCTTACTGACTAGCTATGCATTTTGCAAAAATGGAAGGGGGTTAGAGTTTCTTTTCAGAATTGTGAAAAGTCTCCAAAGGACTGAAGAAAATTATCAGTTTGCTTATGATCCTTACCCATAACTGTCTTGGAAACGTGGTAGAGCTGACATAATTTTTCTGAGTATGAGGTGCTACCTTCTGATACAGTTGAAGCTTCTTCAAAAGTGCCCAGGCTGTCCCATGTCTGTATAAAGGTCCCATCTAAGCTTTTAAAAATAGAATGGTTAGACACTGTCCTGAGGGGCTGAAAAAATTGAACATGTGTCCACAATTTATCCCAAAGCCTCTGGCTTGTGTCTAGTTTTGGAAAGCATAGCCCTAACTTTTCTAGTTTTTTTTAAAGATTTTTTTAAAGATTCCAGATTGCCTTTGCACACAGGAACTCCATTATGTTTTTTCTCTGCTAACAGATCTCAAGTAACTCCTCCCAGTTAATTTTCAAAGCCTCGATATTTTCTCTACTTCAAGATTGTGATAGAAGAGTGGGACCTTGTTTGAGGCCGTATTCTAAATATATGCGTTTTCATACAATTGTAATATATAGAGAGTATCAGAAGGTCCTTCAGAAATTTATTATTATTTCCAAATTTGTGATCAAAGCCTATTATCATAATATTCCAAGATCAAATAACGAGTAATTAATAAATTAACAAATTAATTTAAAGCCCAAGTATGCATGGATAGATAGTCTATGTAGGAAATAGCCTATTCTTTGTTGCTGAGGTGACAAGCAACTGCTATCATGGCTACCAATATTTATCACTCTCTTGAGAGTATAAGTACATCCACATAGCTCTGGTACTCTGCAATCTTTTTTTGAGATGATGCGATTTAGAGTCATGCCTTCTGGTGTATTTCACCTAAAAAGGGAACATTTGAATCTCTAACAGGGAGTTAGGGGTCTCCAGCCCTTAATAGACAGCCAGGCAGAAACAGTGATCAGTTCTTTGGAGAAATGATTTCAAGAACAAGTTCTCTTTGGAGAACTGAAATGTTGCTCACAGGTCTTTCTCACAGCAGATATGGTGCTCTTTCTGTGTTCTCAGTGGGGAGAAATGGGCAGGAATAAGCTTTCTTCAGGATCTATAATTTAAAAGGAGCATGTCTATTCCTGGTTCACCATCCAGCATTTTATTTAGGGGACATCGACATTTGGACGTGTTTGGGGATTGTAGGCAGACTGTGCCACAGAAGAAGCAGGTAAAATCTTGACTGCATATTTGAATATGATGGTACTGCTACACTCTAGCAGAGGTCCAAAGGATCAGATGAACAATGCGAAACACAGGTTTAGAAGACAGAACCATGCACACCTATGAGACAGCCTTTTGGAGGCTGCCACTGTCTGGAGACATGGGGGATCTGGCTGGGAACCCAGGGCATTGCAGGAGAGCCCCAGGACAGGGGAGGAGGGACTACTGCCTTTAGTGTACTTCCCAGACTTGCAAGAGTTGTTTTTATACTATAGATTTTTAATTTTGTTTTATTTTATTTTTAACATAAATTTGATTGGCTTCAAAGAGTTTAATTTGTCTACTTTCCAGGCAGTTAAACTTTCCCATGGCCTGGCCTTACATTCACTGCAATTGAAGTTGTTTTGTTTTGCTTAAAGAAGCAATTACCCTGTGAGGCTGCAGCAATAGCACAAAAATATTTGTCTGCCTTAGTTTTTGAGCATTCACCCAGTTCCTGCTTGGATAGCCAGTATTTTATATGGCTGTCCTAATAAGACAGGATACTTGTGGGTTTTTCTGGAGTGGGGGAGGAGACGATTAAAGAACAAGCAGTAGAAGTTTTTCAGGGGTTAGTTCTCCAAGGATTAGTTAATTTTCCCTTTGACCTTCATAGTGCTTGGAGAAATAAACCCTTTAGTTTTAGAGTCTAGAAGCAGATTAGCATGTTCATTAGGCTCAAGCCAGGCCATTTAGTCTATGAGTTTCAGTTTTAAGAAGTGCTGTTGCAATAAGAAAGATTCATGCATAGGACCGTGTGTTTGGGACAGGTTGCTGTAAAGCGAGGGCAGCCCACATGGTGAAAAGCAGGGGTTCACATCCACTGTGCGTGTTGAAAAAGCTGCAAAGTCTGCATGACTTTCCAAGCACAGAATGAAGGAGAGAAGCCAAGGGATTTGGTCCCTGTCACAGCGTGCTGCAGCCAAAGAGTTGTTGCACGTGGGAAATAGAGGATGGCAGTGCAAAATTCTTTACAGGGGGTGAGGATGGCTGCACAGGGCAACATTCATCATCACTTTTGAATTGGTTTAATAGAATAATCCATAACATTTCTGCAGGGATATGTTGTAGTATTTAAAATTAGAGCTGTGGGAACTCAGTTTGGAAAAATCTGCCTGGCACAAAATTTTCATTTGTTTTTTTTCTGTTTTTTTCTTTAAGAAATTGAAAATCTCTTTCAACTGTGTGAAGCTGAGAACAGCCACAGTAAAGCCCACAGAGAATTCAGATGCCAAATTAAAATATCAAAACTATTTGTTGCAGAACAAAACAGTGGGTCTTAATCTTTTTTGTCATCATTGTAGAGGAGATCATATGCAGTAGAAGGGATGTGGGCATTACAAGTGATGAACTTTAAGCTTGCTTGCCAGTTCAGGTTTTTTCTAGTACAGTTCTGGAACTACCTCTGTAAATGTTAGTTTCATGTGGTATCAGCCAAGACTAAATGAAGAATGTGAAAGAGGGTTTTATTGCTGGTGAGTGAATTTTTCAAAACAATTGCCCACTCCTGCTGAGTTGTTGCTGTGTTGAGCACTTTTCCATGATGAACCTTAATTTGATTACATTGTTTAAACTATTCAATTCTATTAAATATTGAGTATTTGCCAAATAAGGATGCTGGTGCTGCATGTAAAATAATTTGATAGTTTCTGTACCAGAACCTCAAGAACTTCTGAGTTTTCAAAGTCCATTCACAGATTTTGTAGCGATAAGAGAAGGTGTAATGGTTTTAAACTAAAGGAGGGTAGATTCAGGCAAGCGGTTTGGTCAGTGAGATGGACATACAGTTATGCACATTTTACCCTGTGGCTCTCAATACTGTCTTACAGAATTACAGGAATGCAGCCCTTTTGAAATCTCTGTCCTTGTGTTCAGGTGTTTGCATTGACTCCAATGAAACCAGATTTTGCCTTCAAGACAATGATCTCCCACGGTGTAAAATAGGATGAAAATTGAACTCTCACAATCATAATACAGCCTGATAGTTTCTAATCACCTCCACACCAGGCATATCTAGGAAAATATTCTTAAACTGACATGCTTATATAAAAATACAAACCAATGACAGCCAAGCACTCTGGTGAAAATTAATTTAGTTTTATAAAGAGGTATTAAAACAGCATCTTTAAAAAATGATAAACATTTCTTGCGTTTTCAGATGCCTTTAGATGAATCCCTGTTCAGATTTTTATGACTTCGGGAAACACAAAATGTGAACCAGAACCTAGAGAAAACCTTTTGGAAAAGCGTTTCCACGACTAAAATTTCAAACATGTTTTGAAGAATTGATAAATCTTCACGTCACATAAACATATGAAAGTTCAGAATATGGTGGGTCACTGTAAGCAACTTGGGTCTTGTGTTCTTGTATGTCATTTACAGTGCTAGAAAAGAGTAGGATGTGCTCAGTGAATGCTGTTGTTTCCCCACTTTTAATTGTTGATAAATAGCTCAACTCTAACAAATCCCTAGGGATCTGTCACTTACAGCCACCGAGCACTATTGAAAACCAGAAAATAAGAAGTGGAATTTTTAACATATTTATTTATAATGTTATATGCTAACATGCCCTAAATTATCTTCAAAATAATTTTTGGCAAATTGAGTGTTGCTCCATATTCAATAAGTTTTGTTTCCTCTCACAATTAAGTAGCGTATTATGAGATTCACAAGAGGCAAGATGAGTTTGCCAAAGAGGAATCAGATACACAACTGAAGCCTTTCTTGGGCCATGTTTCGGAAGGGCGTTTCTGCTGGAGTAATAGATTCAGCATTGTTTTGACACATCCACACTAATGTAAAAATCTGGCTCATGGAAACATGGTGCTTGCTTGCTTAATGCCTAGTATGGCTTCCTAGCAGTAGATTAAAAATAGCAGAACTTGGCTTTATATATGGAAATACAAATTGCCATGATGGAGGGAAATCTTTCTGCGTTGGCGGTGTTATTTTGAATAGATTCTTTTATTAGTGTTTTTTTATCACAGCAAGAACCTCAAAAAGGCGTTGGCCTTTTATTTTAAGGGGAGGAACTGAAATGTAAATAGTGATACCATCTAAAACTGCTGCAAGCTGTCTGCTACGTGAAGGCCAAAACTGCATATGCAGGATTCTAAACTTAGACACATACATTCTCATCTCTGTTTTGACATTTTTGTAAGCGTACGCGCATTCAAAGTGCTGAGAGGCCCCCGATCACACAAAGATAAATGGAAGCTGCATTTCTGAATATCAACACTTACATGCCAAAATGCAGTTGTCCTGTCCTGGCTATCTGCAGACAGCAAACTAAAGTAGATGATCTTTTGTCAGTACTTGAAAATAAACTTATTTTGCTGACAGAAGGATTCAGCTGTGCTCACATAATCCATCACCTGTGTCACATATATATGGGTCCAGTAGGTAATGTTTTGAATCTAATTTTTTTCTCACAGTATCGGGGCCCGGAACAAAATGGAATTTATGCTGTGTTCTTACAGAATGAATTATATTCCCTTTCACCCTCAGAAAACTTCTAGTGTAGTAAAAAACTCCATAAAATTTTTCTAATCTCTAAAAATAACTGACTGCTACCTAATGCAAAAATCATGAAATGATTTATTGCAGATCTAGCCCTTTCATAATATGTTGACCTGATTAAAATATATCAGCATCCTCTAAGATGAAAGAGGTATAATGTGGCTATGTTAAAGGACTGCAGCAGTAACCTAGGACGTCATGTTTGCTGTTAAGCTCTTCAGAATAAATGCTCAGGTAGTAAAAAGAGAAGTCAAACACTACTACATTGTAGCATTCTAGCTTTAAAATGAGAATGCGTTTTGGTAAGTTAGCAAGTCACCATTTCTTTTTCCATCTTATAGAAGGTCCTGGGGAAGAAACATGCAAATATTCTGATTTTCGTATTCATAAAAGCTCCCAGGCATGGAAAGTAGCTCTTTCTGCCATCAGTTTCCTGTTTTGTGGTCTACCACCAGCTAAATCAGAGATATAGTTTACCTCAACCCTGTGAAGAAACATTCTCTGCACACTTGGTGGGAAGATGTACCAAAGGGAATGTGAGACTGGTGTTCATGGAGGCTGGGGGGTAGTGAAGAGACACATTCGTAGTCAGTAAAGGGAATGTACAGTGTCTAACTTAAAGGACCAAGTTAAGAAGAGGGTTCCTTTGTTACCTGATTAGGTACCAAATCCAAATGGGCTCCATCAGGTGACTGAAGCAGACCTGACCACCTAACAGTCCCATTTGCCTTCTAGGTGATTCAACCACTACTCATTGACTCTGTATAAAGAAACTTGATATCCATACCCCTTCTCTACCCCACTGAAGGATTGTTCAAGGAGTTCTGAATATTACTGGTTTTAGAATCTTCCAAGGGTGATTTTGATATCTCTTTGGAGTGTTTGCATAAAGATGCACAGGAGATATTTTGGGGTGGCAAAGGAAATACATACTCTTCAAACTAGAGCTTCCAAAGAAAATATGAACAGACTGATTTGGTATGTGTTTCACAGGCAATATTCTGCATGGCTGAATCTGTAGAATCCAGCAGGCTTAACAAAGTTGCAACAAAAAATCCAAAAAAGGACAAAGTACCTCCATTAGTATATCTTCTTACCATCTTCATGTCCTCTGTCATCTCACCACTGTCATACAAATGTTAGATTTTTAAATAAAATGTTATGACATGTAAGACTTCATGCTAGCTATGCCCATGCTGAGAAAATACGCATTAAAAGTACCCTTTGACTTTTTGAAAACTGTTCTTTCATTATATGTTGAATAGCCTAATAAATTACCTAACAGGGAACTGCATTTTGGCTTGGAAACAATGACCTTGCAGACCACTCTACATAAATTAAGGCTTGAAAGTAGTTTTCAAACCTAGTCTTCTGCTGTGCCCAGTTTATACCTCTGATTGGGAGATAACAATGCAGCCGCTCCCAGCAAGCACAAGAGAATAGTGGAAAAATCTCTAGTTCACAGCAGTAATAAGGATTGTCCTACTAAGTAAAGTAGGACATTTTGAGATTGAGTGAGTTTTTCCTGCGGCCTATGTGAATCTGAACAAAGACTACAAGAAGAGTAGAAGTAGGAGGCATATAAGTAAAGAAAATGAGCTGTGGAAAAGCGTGACATTCTTTAATCTATGCTATGGATGATACCACATCTCTGTGCTTATTGTGTGCTACACAACACTATAAGGAGGTTGCTGGGCAGCAGACTGGAAGGTGTGTAAGCTAAATGTCTCTCTTCTTAGCTGTTAGAACATATTCATGTTGGCTGGGTGGGGAGGGGGACCTGTTATAGCCTGGAGCATAAGAGATGTTACCAACAGGGACCTGACACTGAGTTCATTCTACAGACATTCAGGGTAGGAATAAAATTACACTCTTAAGACAATCACCTCCTGCTTTCTCCCCCAAGCAGAGTCTGCCCCCTTCAGTTGCTTGAATTCCTCTTCATTTTCAGAACACGATTCCCCCATTCCCATGCAGCCCTTTTATAGAACATCCAACCAGGCAACTTGTTTCAGGGCATGGAAAACATCATTCTTCACAAATGGGTCTCCAGCGTAGCAGAAATGTTCATGCTCTGCATCTGCTCTCACATCCTGGAAGATTTCTGCATTATGGTGTGCTTTAGTAAAGTGAAAAATGATAGCAATAAAACTCACTAGAAATGTTCCTACATGTCACAGAAACATTTAAGAGGAGCGTAGTCTTTCTGCTGTTATCTCTGTATTGTTCCTAGAATAGGACCCAAGATATTAGTAGATAAACTGTGAATATATAGTCTTCATATCATTTTCAATAGTGTTTCTGCAATTATGATCATACAACACACATGCTGCTAGCCTTCCAAAGCATTCTGATTTGAGGTGTAACTCTTCATACTTAGTCTTTGCATCTTGTGAACTTCTATCTGATTATATTTGAACTGGGAGGTCAACCTTGACGTTATGATGCAAGACACAGCAAATGGTATGTAGTGGGCTGGGAGAATGTAGAAGAGTATAATTCCCTATTTCCCATCATCAACCAGAAAAAGCAAGTCTCAAGTTCATGGGCAATATCAGAAGCGTATGATCAATGGTTTCAAATGCTGTAGAGAATTCTCTTGGGATGAAGCTGGAGTATGTTTCCTTTGCCTGTAGAACAGAGCAACAAGAGCAAGAGCACCTTTTGTGGTTAGCTCTTCTAAGTTCAAACTCATGAAAGGGGAGTTGCAGCTAAGTGGTTCACAGGGTCTGTGGTGTCCATCCATTCAGATGCATTTCAGGTCTAGGAGTTTCTGTTGTTGTTACTATTGTTTTTGTAATGCCCTATCACTTCTGACATGCCTTTGGAGCACACAGCTAGTTCTGAACCCAACAGGAACAGGAATTTTTTTTTTTTTTTGGATACAGTAGTTTACACATGGTCTCCTTAATGTTCAAATTCCCCTGTATCATGTATGTGTTCCATCTTGCAGTGTAGGATGTTATTGTATATCATTTATTAAGACAGCACCAGTTAGATTTTTTTTTAGTTGGTTTTTTTTTTTTTAGTTTTTAAACGACTTTGGTAAATTTAGAATTTGCTGGATGTCATAAGATTTTTTTTTTTTTTTGGTAGAAGTAGTTGTCCCCTAAGGGACAATTTAAAGAAGTTATCTGGAAGAAAACAGGAGTATATTAGCATGCTTATCCAAAGACACTCTGAGTTCTCCTCTTGGCAATTTTGATGATCAAAAGGAAAACTGGAGGACAAGTTACCAAATGCCAGGTCTTGCATAAAGCTGAATCTTGCAGGCAATTTCTTGTGTTTGATTGAAATGATTATTCTGAAAGTGAACCTTGAAGCTCATTTTTGCAACTAAATCAGATACCTGACTAGAAGAGAAAGTTCAGATTCTCTTTTCACTAGGTAAACAAAATAGTCACTGAGAGAAACACACAAATGTGCTGTTTGCTAACTCCTGTCGTACTGCTGTCTTTACTGCTTTGCTAAAATCAGTTCACAAATGGAAAGAGGCTGGGTGAACAGAGCCAGAGCAAATTGCATTACATTGGTGGGGTGGACAGGGAAAACATTGAGAAGAATTCACAGCCACATAGCAGTACCCTTTGGAGGAAGTGCTTGTCCCTTCCCGGTCTGTTCAACCCAGAGTTCACAAGAGTCCCAGAGACGGGACTATTGCAGGACATGAAGCCCCTGTGTAACTCCGTCAATAAGCAGAGTGATAGGGAAACTTTTCCTGATTAGACAATAACCCATTCTGGCTCTCAGTGACCCCTCCTCATTCTTGCTTCCATCACATCTTGGCTACATTGCAGCTGTTGTGACGTACTGTAGTAAGAACTTCCATGTTCCTGTAGGAAGCTCCATCCAATCAAGAACATTTGCAGCTTATCTTCTCAAAAACAGAGGTAGATTGTCAGTTCTGGGTTTTTTGTAGTTGTGTCTACTAGGAAAATACCTACCTTCTTCTTCTCAGACAAAAGCATATTTGATGAAATTTGTCAACATCTTCTACCCTGACAAAATGAATGTGCCAATAATAAACATATAGCAAGTTATTACTGGAAAACAATTATTTCCAGTATTTAATCACCCTCAATGAAGATTTTTTTTTTCCAAATACATCTAATGGGAATTTTCCATGCTGCAACATATGTCCATTTCCCATCCTTTCATCATGTACATCTGAGAAGAGTCTGACTCAATATTTTCTATAATGACCAACTAAGTAGCTGAAGACAAAAATTAGATTAGCTCCAGTTGAACAAACCCAGCCTTTTCTCTCAGCCTTTTCTTGTACATCAAATGAGGGAGTAGGGGTCATTGGAAAGGTGCCTGTTCAGGTGATGAAGGGGAAGAATCTCTGGGCATATGACATAATACACCAAAATATCTGCCTACATGCAGCCAGAAGTTAATATAAATCATAATTCCTTGCCATTCACACACAAGCGATCACTGAGTTTGTCTATGTAAGTAGGGATTTTTTCTGACAAAGCAGATAAAAAGGGTAAATATAAGCAAATAATATTTGTAGAATTGGCAGATGAGTGACTGTATATAAATTACATACAATAGCAAACCTGCCTCTGAGTGCATTATAAAGTCCCTCTCCATGACAAAAAAACAGCAGATGAAACTCTCCGGGAGCACAGGCTCCATCAAAGCAGCTGAAACTGTGAACTCTAGAGATTTCAAGCCCAATTCCTAAGCTGTTGACCATCATCAACCATCACAAAAGCATGGTGGGGACTTTGGGAATAAGGAAACCTCAGAGAAGAGATTCATTGGTGATATTATTTCTGTAGCAATTAAATTCATTGCTCACTTGTATCCAACCAATGAAGAAATGAGTTTCTTGCCCTAGGTTGTAGGGAAGCTCTCCTGTGTTGGCCCTGTTTACCTGGATTTTGCATGTTGAAATATGTTTAGCCCTTAAACACTGAGACACTGTAACAGATGTTTTTTTGATCCTGCATGATGAAAACCAAAGAAAACACTAGTACTCCTGACAATATATGTGCCATAAATGACAGGATAATCAAACAATGAAAAATATAAACACCTAGAATTTTGTCCAATATATGCTAGAGTGTCTCTTCAATGATTAAGAGATTTTATGCTTTATGGCAAAGTAGGAAAGGAGAAATGCTCAATCTGTAAACCTGCTGTTAACATTTTATTTTGCATTGGGTCTAGTCCAATGTGAATTCTTTCAAGTTATAAGCCTTCAGTAAGGGGCTTAATAGCAAACACAGATAAAGCCAGGTATCATTATATTTAACACTCAGTCATTATATAACATCAAAAGGAATATCTGGTTTCTTCAACAGAGCCTTTGTTTAAAAAATATATATTTTATATATGTTTAAAGCAGTCTTTTATCACTCCTCAAGAACACTACTTTGGGTTTGGAGGAATATTTGGCAGAATATTTTATTAGTTTAAATATATACGTGAAGAACATAAATTACTATAATAAATGTTCCACCATTTCCCCTCTGGTTATAGGGGAAAGAACCAATATCTATTTTACTCTGTTGCATTATATAAAAAAGTTGGATAATCACAAATGGATGTTGGAAGAGTTGGCAGTACTGGTGCAAGGGCTTTGAGTACTGTGCTGCCTCATCCGTTGGATTCACTGCAATGGCTTTAGGTCAAGGTTTGGTACATGAGGGCTACAAGAAAGAGGCCCCTCCTTTATTCCCCTCCAGGATTACTGATACGCAACAGCCATATTAGGTACTAATGGTAGTGCTGAAGGGATTGCCCTGAGGGTGGCTGAGCTCTCTGGCATTGCTTCAGCTACATGCCTACAGTCAAGCTGAGGAGTAGGCTCATTGACTTAGGTTAACTATCCTGATGAACAGGACAGAGCATCCACAGAGCTCAGGCAACCTGCACAAAACAGATCTTCAATAAAATATTTATGAAAAAAGACGAGGAATGAGGAAGAAAAGTCAAGAAGGAACAGGAAATAAGCTAAGATTTGTCTGGTGTAGAGCTGGGCTGAATGTAGCTCTGCTCTGAGAAGGAACAAGTGTTGGGGAAGCAGCTGGGAAGCTATTGCTACAATACCATGCAATGTGAATTGTGAATGTAAATGCAGAGTTGCTAATGTCTGAATACATGATGCTGTATGTGTGACAAAGTACAAGTGATCAGACTGGTGGGAAAGTAAACAGATTGACAGCCACTCCTGTGACAAATGAGAGAATACTGGCAACTCACTCTTTATTTGCATTTAATTAAGGTAGACTATGTTGAAAAAGAGAATATATTTATAGTTTTATTTCCATAGAATAAATTTAATGCAGATTTTAATGAGAACAAAGCTTGACTACCTTCCCTGGTATTTAGGACACATTTGATTTCTGGGGCATTGGCTCGGTTGTTTCATGGGGGAAGAGCTTATGTGCCAGACTGGATGTGTATGATAGGAATAATCAAATAATAACACCAGGTACAGTCTCATGCAACTACATGGTCAGCTTGTTTAGGTAGTTCAAGTGGCTGAAAAGCAGCCTAACAACAATAAAAAAGGAATCAAATCAACACCTTAATTTGGTTTTATGTTGCAACTGCATGAATGCTGCTGCTGACATGCGAGGAGGGTGTGGCCATATGGCAGCCCAGTCTTAGCTTGGCTTAAACTGTTCTGTAATGGCAATGGCTTTAGTGAAAAATGTGGTCAAAATAACAGATACTCATAGCATCACGATTACCTGCAAAGATAAAAAGTTGAAATTCAGAAATGAGTTAATAATGCACAGTGATTGAGAAAAAAAATGTATATCATGCCTTATAAGTGACACTAGATATTCAAGAGACAATATAAAGATTTTCTAATGAGATGCTTATGAAAGCACAGTACTTGAGGTGCACAGAATTTCCATTCTGTGGATAATTCAGACACTACAAAAATATTTGTTCCAATTTAAATTGGATCAGAAGGTAATGCTCCAGTGAAGCAAAACCTTTCAAACATTAAAATTTATGTCTCGTGGAGCATTTGATGTTGAGAATATCAGATGATGATGATGTGGTGGTGGAATCCCCCCTCTCCTTCCCCCCCCCCCTTTCTTAGGTGTCTTGGTACTTGGCACAAATTTTTTCCCACCTGGGCAATATAATAATACAATGGCCAGAACAGTGCATAGTGGTCTAACATGAAAGAAAGAAAGGGTGGAGAGCAATGGACTAGAACATTTTCAATGAAACTGCGCTTTTCTATGGGGAGAAAATGTTTCACTGAATTTCTGATTATCTGTACACAGCAGAAAGCAGCTGCACCAGCATGTGTGCCCTGCTGCAGACACCACCAAAAGGAGCAGTGCTGCAAAGCAGATAGTTTAATGGGCTTTTTGTAGCTGTTTTGTTGTTATCTTTCAGCATTTGTATTAGGTTGAAATACTTCCGATTATATTGCTTGGTCAATTTTGTGGATTTCTGCGAGCAAGTTAAGAAAATACTAACTTAGTGCTCTACCTTTCAAAACTCAAATAATTATATTATTTTAAAACTGGGAATACATAAATGGCAATTCACAAATGTAGCAGATCATGAACCAGAACATGAACAAGGTGGAGACTCCCAAGGATATCATCTTCACATCAAAAACTTAAACTGTGCTGCACCTTGACTGTTGTGTTTACTGGGTTCAGTTTCAGGCATCACAATGTAGGAGGGACATTTTGGTGCTGGAGTGTGTCCAGAGAAGGGCAACGAAGCTGGTGAGGGGTCTAGAAAACATGTCTTATGAGGAGCAGCTGAGTGAGTTGGGATTATTTATCCTGGAGAAAGTTGAGGGGAGACCTCATCCCTCTCCACAACTACCTGAAAGGAGGTTGTAGTGAGGTGGGGGCCAATCTCTTCTCCCAAGCAACAAGTGATAGAACAAGAGGAAATGGCCTCAAGTTACGCCAGGGGAGGTTTAGGTTGGATATTAGGAAAAACTTAATGATAATGGTTGTCAAGCATTGAAACAGGCAGCCCAGGGAAGTGGTGGAATCACCATCCCTGGAGGTATTAAGAGACAGGTAGACATGGTGTTGAGGGACATGGTTTAGGGGTGGTTTAGCAGTGTTAGGTTTATGGTTGGACTTGATGATCTCAAAGATCTCTTCCAACCTAAGTGATTCTGTGATTCTGAGTCCTTTCTCTTCCTCTGTTCTCAGTCTAACTTTACAGTCCCCTAGAAAACAAGGCAAGGACCAGTCAGAGACAGGTTTTGATGCAGAGATCAGTTTTAAAGGGCACACAAAAGAAAAAGAATGACTATACAAGAAAGCAGAGTAAATTAAAGCTCAAGCTTGCTAGATGCAAGAGTGGGAAAGCACAATGTCAAATTCCATGTTGCAGCAGCAACAGCTATAGCAGGAACATCATCAGGACTGGTAATTGATCGTGGTTGCAGTCAAAGTATTGCAGCTTTCATGAGCTGCTGTTTCTGCTCATACTTTGATTTAGGCCCTGAACCAAACCAGAGGGCAGGTGGCCGCTCCTCCTCTTTAGGCTTAATCACTGTGTCTTGCCAGCTTGTGTCCAAATAGCTCACAGTGTACAGAAAACAAGTGTGTGGCTGGCCTTACCCTCTGGTTTTGGTGTGTGCTGCCCCTATAGTCCCACTACAGTCTAGGTACTGGAGCCAGAATTTTCCTTAGTTGTACGGTATTTTTGCTGACTTTGGGAGACTGCAAGATTTCTGTTTAGGAGATTCATCATCTGTTAAATTCCTAGCATGATTCGTAGAATGTTGTTACTGTTGTCTTGAGCACTTCTCTGTGAGCTGGGTTGTATCTTTGGCTGGTATTTTAGGCAAGTCAAGATTCTTTTTACTTCAGTTCCACATTGTTTTCTCTACTACATGCTGGACCTGTAAAATACAATGAAATAATCTTTGTAAAGCATTCTAGAATGTACAGAAAGGTTGCTTACAAGATTTTAATGGGTTGTTTTTCATGTTTCACTTTGAATATATTCCTTTAGCAAGAACACAAGATTTTATGGAGACTATGAGAGAAGGAATGCTTTAGTTTCGCTTCATAATGATCATACAAGATGAAAATTTCCACTTAGTACTTGGTAATTAGATAGACAGACTCTTTAAAAATTATTGAAACATTATAGGAATGTAAAGATGTTCAGATGATGAAATGAACCTCTCCTGATTTCAAGGAAGTCAGGTGTTGGGGAAAGCCAGATTTGATTAACCAGAACAATTATGTTCTAATATCCAGACTCCAATAAAAGGAGCTGGATAGCTACTAAAGGTAATTCCCAGAGTCAGTCGTCTGTATTCCAGGAAGGCTGGCTATTGGTCCAGAAATTGCAGTGGAAGTGCATCTCTCTATCAAGATGAAGAGCTGAAAAGGCACGTTTGTTGCTTTAAAGCGCCTGATCTTTATGCCAATATTTTGGAAATTACTGAAAGGATTATTTCTAGAGGAAATTGTGCCAGAAGTAATGATCTGGTGGCAAATGGGAAGGAAAAAAATTAAGACTGCCAAATAGATATACCACAACATATTTGCTAGACTGGTAAACAATCACTTACCTGCCTCAACATAACCAGTTAAATCTTGATCAGCGTTCGTAGCCTATAAAGGAAAAATGCCTAGAGGGTGCAATTTGTGCTCTCAAAGCAGGAGAACTGTTGTTCTAGGTGTTTGTGCAGCCATGTAGGTACCACTGCAACCACGGGTTTTACAGACTGCTACATCAGAGCACGGCTCAGTGAAAGGCTGTTGTGCTTCAGGGAGACCAGGGCACAGGCCCAGATGACCATCTGTCCATTTCAGTATTCATTGCAGCTGAGCCAAGTCAGTTTCTTTGCATTTCAATCTTTCCATTGTTTTTAAATATCCTGATTGTACAAGCCAGCCTGATGAAGAGAGTCTTACTAAATCATTAGAATAACATTTAGAAGCTTAGCCACAATTCAGTCTCATCATAGTGATTTAAATAAACATCGTTTTCCTGTTTCTTGCAATCCAGCATTTGGGAGCAGGTGCTGGTTCTCTGTAGGGACTCGTAACCTCATTCCTTGTTGTGTTCTTTATTTCTGTTGGAACAAGTATGTGCTTTAATCCTGAAATGATTCGTACAAAGCTGGAGGCTGTTCTTTGAATGTACAGGGTCAGAAGATTGTCTGTGTTTTGCCTGATACTAATTATTTTCTCAGTTTGTCTTGGCACTTTGTTGTGGTAATGAGTGTTTACCCTGAATTCCCTGCTGGCTATTCTGTGGAAGGAATAGGCACACAGACAAGATACCAGTAGCAAAGGAAATACATCAAATTAACTACATTCTGTCAGTAAATTAATTTTATTAGCATATTTAAATTACTGTGACTCAAATAGAAAATGGCCTGATTTTTAAAACCCCAATATTTATTGTTTGACAGATGGGATATTTTAGTTCATGTCCCATACTGCATGGTAGAGGTTGGAGTCATGCAGGAAACCTGGATCACATTTTGGTGCCAGATAGTCATACACAAACCAATTTCACCAATCAATTCCCTGGTTCTGGTCTTTTCACTCACCTTTTTGCTTTGCTTCCATGAAGACAGAATACATGAATTATTCAGTCATGACAGATGACTGAATAATTTCTCAGTCCATTATCTTGATGAAATAAGCCTAAATATGAAAAAGAACATGCATTAATATTCTTGAGAATTCATCATTTTCTTTACAAAAGCCATTATATAAAACATTGTTGCTTGCATCAGAGCCTTCCCTTTTTAAAATAAAATTTATTACAGCTATTGATACCGCTTTGCTTAAATAAGAACAGCGATATTCATCTTTAAAATATGACGGTGTGTTCTTTCAAAGTAGGAAATATCAGGCTCATCACAGATATTTTTTCCTCTATGCAATCAGTGTTCTCTAAATTACCTCCATTTATGTAGAACATGACTAATTTATAGCTGCAGTTTACGGATTGGATTATTACATTGAAATGAAGTGTCAAAGTAGGGCTTGTAAGATATTCTACTTTGTGGCAATGTTGTACAGACAGTAATATCTAATATAATTTAAAACCTCAGTCAACAGACATGCTTTTTAGATCCCAGACTGAATTTATTTTATGCATAATGAACCCCTATTCCTTACCCTGCTTGTAGAGTGATGCTGCAGAAACGCACATACTTTAAAGGTGGAGAGAGAAAACTTTATATTTACTGTGCTGCCACCTATTCCGCTATGAATCATTTGCACTAAATGCTTAACACAATGGCAGAGAGATGAAGTGCCAAAGGCAGAACCAGAATCTGTAGTAAAATCACAGCCCTATCAAAGCCAAATGGAACTCCCCTGGATTTTACCCCTTTTACCCCTTCTTGTTTTGTCTTGAGTGGTAAGGCATTTTGATTGCCAGTTTAAATATGTCAAGCTAGAAAATTATTAGTCCTATCCTCCAGAAACTACATCCAAGAAGGACAGGAGAGGAGCTCAAGCACTCTAACCCTGAAGTGGCAGTTGTCTTGGACGCACTGGGCCACTCTGTTGACTAACCACTTCAGGATGATGTAAGGGGTGAGTTTGCCCTGGTACATTTACATTTACCATCAACCTTCTGGGTAAATATCCTGCATATTTATTCCAAGTGCTTCTCAAAAAGCAGATCATGACATTGCTTAGAGCTCCAGATGGAACCAAAAAGATTTGGAAACTGAACACCTAGCATCACCTCCTGCACTTGGCTCCTTAGGTCTTCCCAAACAGAGACTGAAAAATGGAGGTAGCCAAATACAAAGGCAGCACCTTCACTGGTTTGACTTGCTGCTTCTCTCTTGAACAGAACACCACTCAATTTTGGTAGTAGAGGTGTGGGTGAAGCCACATTTTCTCCACCATTGGGTGTACAGGAGCCACATTATTGACGCTTATATTAAACATGGCTCGATGATAAAAATAAATCATCGAAGAATTTGGTACAGCTGGCAGAAAATATGCATTAAAAGCATTGCATGTGTTTTCAGACTGTAGCATGATTCAGAAGAAAAACATCTTCTGTAAAGATGACTGTTATATGAATGTGCAGAGATCTGAAATCTGTTGAAAGAAAAATAATTAAGAAAAATTGCTTTCTTTTTAAAATTAAACACATTAATGGCATTAAATAAAATTGTACTTTTCATAAAATTTCTTCATAAATTGAGTTTTTCTAATGATCATATTCACTGAAATAGTCAAACTAGAATCTGTACCCAGCCCACTGTACAATTTTGACCTGTAATATAATGTCTCTATTCTTAGATTTTTTATCTGAGTCCTTCATTTTGAATGCATTTGAAAGTGTATGTCTGCGTAAAATTAACTGATAAATAAATACTGGAGAAATTAAGGTAAAGTGGTTTAAGTCAATAACTAGACAAAGTTAGGTTAAGACTGAGGGAACAACAGAGGTGCAGTTTTGTCTCCCACAATCTAAAGTTTGTGATTTTTCAGCTAAATTTATGAATCTACTCATGGAGCAGCTGTGACTGTCTATTGCAGACAAGTTTGTTAAGTGGATCATGCCATCTGACCTGAGAAAGACCTAAGAAAGGTCTTCTGAGTTTCAAGTAAAAACAGAAAATGACCAGGCTTCTAAAATCGTGTCATTCATTATGCGACACTGAATGCCGTCTCTGTAGTACATTGGACTGTATTTTTCCTGTTTTCCCATTTCTCTGTTGACTAAAATATTCCACCACAGTGCCATTCAAGTTGGGCAGTCACCTCCCAAACTGGGTTTCTGCTGTTGAATAGAGTTTTCGTGGCCTGTCTTCTGCTGTTGAGCATGTCTGAAAATTAACAAGGGGGTATTGGAGGGAAAACAAACAAACCAACCAACCTGTTTTCAGAAACTGCTTGTATTACTGTGTTTGTGGGATGATTAATCAACATTTGTATGTTAACTGCACCCAACTGTGTAGCAGGTAGTCCTATTAGAAAGCTTAAAATAACCTTTAGGCATTGTAATTTCAATTACTTACTTTAAAATATCCACTCTCTTTGGTACAATGGAAACACAGCCAGAAAAATTCATCCTGAGCCAGGATAACATGAAATTCAGAGATATTTGAAGATATTTTCAAAGCATTTTTCAAACTGTTGTGATCTGGAGGACTTCAGGTTTTAAAACTGTGACTGGCTGTCTCTGGTTTGAAATGTACTGTATAATAAATGCTTGATGCAAGAAATGCCTGGTTATATATTTTTTTTTTTTTTTTTTTTTTCCTCCTGAACTATGCAGCTGAGCTCAAGCAGAACCGTAACTGTCTGGCAAAATAGGATAGAGAAATATTAACAATCAATTACACGCTGATATTGAAGTGGATACACTTTTCAGGAGATATGGAAATAATGGTCATACTGATGCAGTAGTATTGGCAGCTAGGATTGTGAAGGGAAAAAAAGCAGCTAAAACGGAATCAGTCAAAATAGCTTTAGCAGGGATGTAGAGGAATTTCTACTGTAAGAAATGTCTCTGGACTCAGAGACATGGCTCAAAATACTCCTCAGATTTGTGGAAGGAAGACAATGGTTGGAAATGTCACTTTGGGAGGCCAAAAATGTAACCTTGGCATATGTATGCATTGGAACAACCTGCCTACTTATACTTGGTTTAGGTAAGTAAAGAGAATCTTACCCTGTCCTAGGAATCTTGGGCTGAGTGAATATGAACTAGTTTAGTTTAAACTAAATAGAGAATAAAAATAGGATGTTAGCTATGGGTTTGTCACCTGTTCAGACAGACTGAAATTTCAACTGCTCACTCTGTGATGCAATTGAAAATGAGCTGCATCTAGAAGCAGCAATATGAAGTTAGTATGGCACAGTGCTGGAGGCAGTAAGCTGTACTGAGAACCTGAATAATGCTGGGAGTACAGGGAAGTTAGTTAAATAAACACTCTAAACCTTATCTGTGTTTATGGCAATGCCAGAGTTCTCCTCTGTCTCTGCTTTCCTCCTTTCCTTTCTTTTTCTTACCTTTTTCTTCACTTATCTCTTCCCTTATCTCTACATTTTTATCTATACCTTGTCTGCTCCTTTTTTCTTCTCACAGCCCCAGTATGCAGAATCCTAACTCAATATTATTTGAGTTTGATGAGGCTGATGAGGTTTCACCTCAGGCTTCATTTTAAATAGAATCAAGAGCAGGCCACAGCTGTGTACTAATCCAAAATGAAAAATCACGAGGGAAGGCTCCAACATGTGGCACTCTCCACTTTTTAAAACCTTCCTGAGACTGTGGTCACTGAAGCAGACATTACCCTGTTGCAGTGATGAGTATCTTCATCATCTGTTTTTTCTATCAATACTTAGCCACTTTGCCAGTTCCGTCTGGTTCAGAAGGAAGAACACTCAGACCAAACTGGCTATGCCACAAATTTTGAATATTCTATTAGCAAGTTACCTTTAACTTATTGACATCTGAAATCTAGCTGTAATCTCTCCTATTGTTAGACTGATACATGTTCCCATTATTACTATGTATTCAAATATAGTACTCAAAAATGCTTTTACTTATTTTTGCATAGCTCTAGGTGTGGAATGACACGGGATTAACAATGAAAGAGCAACTCAGTCATAACCTCAGTTAGAAGTGAGAAGACCAGAGTACAGCACAGGCTATGTTAGAGTGGGAGTTAAGGAAGGACTCCAGCTCTGTAATTCATTTGGGTACACCTCCAATGCTTTCACAATAGTTTGATAAAGGGTGGGGCAATGCAAGATGACTTTTCATACACAAGGATTGGTGAACACAAACCAGGTTGCTGTTGGCTTCATTTTTATGGATCCCAAATCAAGATGTTTTAAGAGGGATTTGCTGGTCTTAATGAAAGCATGTTATTTCTTAAGGAAAGATTTTATTTCAGATCAGTGGAAGGTGACTATGGTAATTTTTCTTCACCTCTACAGGATAAAATTCAGTTCTACAATCCAGGGTTTGCTATGATTCCTTTCTGGGTTTCGCTTTTGTTGTTTGTTTTTCTTGGAGATGAAGGGGGTATTTCATGGATGTCTCTTTTTTCTCTTTAATAACCCTCTTTGGTGACAAATAGTAGTACATCTGGACAACACTAGATGATTAATGGTCCACTGGTAGGCGCTGTCTTCCACAAATGCTTCTGGTGGCCTAGGAAGCCACAGGATTAACATGCCTGTGTGGTACCATTGGGATGTTATTCCCTGTGGCACTCATGCAAGTAGACACAGGCTGGCTGGAGCTCTCCTCAGGCTGGGAAGATGCCAAGTGGGTGAAGCTTCTGTTTCACCTCCTCCACAGATGCTCTCTGTGTGACTCATCTGGCACCAGGTCTGCATCTACAGTCATTTACGTCCATCTATATTATTCAGAAACAATAGAAAGGCTGAAAAAGAATTTGAATCTTTACTTCAAAAAAGATAGATACTTATGTAGTTATTTATAACTTTTGAACTGGTTTAGAGTAGAACTTGGTATCCCTTTATCTAGAGTATTAAGATTGGTTGATGGCATTGCGTTCTTCTGCAAGAATACATGTCCTTTAAAATATCCTTCAGGTTTTTTTAATTTATTTCATTACAGTTTTGTTACCTACTGGCTGTTATTTCAAGACGCAGAAAACACTGTCTGGAACACACTGTCTTTAGTGCAAATGTACTGAAGAAATATTTCCTAAATAGAACAGAATACTTCAACAGCAGCTTTTATAGGGAAAAGAAAAGAAAACAAAACCAGAAAACCCCCCAAACCCCCAGAAAAAAACAAACAAAAACCCCTCTGCATTTTCTTTTTAAAAATAGACAAAGTCTAGTGATGGTGATAGGAAAATAGTGATTTGTTCTTAGTCACAACTGATGAGATTGCTTAAAAGGATATTCTTTTAACAATTAGTGATTCTGTTAATTGTTAGGCTGAGACATAATTCAAGTAGTAACAGGCAAATTAAGTAACAAGAGAATTCTCTTTTCAAAAGGGCTGAACTTTGTAAATCTCAAAAGTGGGTATAAGCCTCTGCAGGCAGAGAAGAAATTTGGACCAGAGCAGCCCTTGTGCTAGGGAACTACCAAGCAAATGCGATAGCATGTCACAGTGCTAATATTACAGTAAAAATACCTTAAAAGACCAGAGATTAATGCTGAGTAACTCAGATGGGGCGGGGGTATTAAGTAAATAACCATTGATTCATGTATAGAATCAGGAAAACACAGCTGCTCCTCAGCAAAATAGAAAACATCCTGAACACAGAAAGGTGCAACATTTTTTAGTCCTCCCTCAGTGGTGGTGATTTAGAAAACAGGGATTCTAGAAAAGGATTCTCTGTTTTATTTTTGCAGTCATGTAATCAGTGTTTCTGTCATCATACATGGAGGAAGTGGACCTGAGTTTCTGTCTTTCTCCTGTTAACAGTGACGGAGTCATCCTGCCAGTCAAGTTTCATCCTTGCTCCTGTTCGTAGCACAGTTCCCATTCCACAGGGTGCTGAAGAATAAGGCTGTCAGTAATTGTTTCTCTAGTTTACACATCATGTGAACTTTTAAAGACAGGTCTCTCACTATCCAGCTGGCAAGAATACATGTATAGAGAAAGGGGAGCATATTTTAATTGGCCTGTGTCCCCTGAAGCAGAGTAAAGAGCAGGTACGGCACTTCTACTCCAAAGCAGAAACTATTTAAATCTACTGCTGCATATCCATCTCAGACCAATTAAACTTGTTTAAAAAAAATTACTCCAAAAAGGTGTGTGATTTTGAACTACAGCATTTCTGGTTCAGAATAAGGCCAAGAAAACTGGTCAATTAATATGACTGAGTAGGGAAAGAGAGTAGAAGAAAAGACACGACTGTACATTAGCTGTGCTTCTGAAGAATTTTTAGCGTGGAAAGGTATCCTAAAAAGCAAGCTAATTGAGAACTAAACCTCATATGCTAAATAAATGACATCAGACCCCTTTCTGTCTTTAATATTCATGAGCATTTATTTATAAAATGCTGTGTGTGAATTATTATAATATTCAGGACAATTTCTAAATCTGTCACATCATCCATAACCTGAATGATTAATTATTATCATCTAGAGAAACACCACCTGCACTTAACCACTATAAAATGAGAAAACACAAAAGCAGATGGAGGCACTGTGATTATATCTGTCTGAGAAATACCTATTTGTAGAACAATAACAAGATCAGGACAAATTTTATTCTGAGATACAATAGCATAAACTTATAGCAGCTGTTCTGTGAAAAATATAGGGAAGAATACATAAAAACATCACTTGCAGGAGAAATACTGAAAATGATTAGGTTATGGATCATATATAAATGTCTGTCAACTGGATGGCCCAAAGTCAAATGATTTAAGTAAATCATCATAATAACAGCAATATTCATAACTCTTACAGATTGAAAGTTCACATGGTTATTATGATTACTAGTGATATACGGTACATTGATGAAGAGAGATTTTGTATTTCTCTATCCTATACAAAGATAATTAAGGTAAAGACCCTGTCAGTGTTATGTAAGAAGGCTAGCTGATTTATTAAATGATTGTGATTATCTTGCAAAATACCACAAAATACGTCCTGCACGTTTTCCCATGGCTGCTTTCCTGCCCTATGTTTTTGTATTTTTCTGTCTCAAATTTTAAAACTGTTTAATTTTTTGTTAGTATGACAGTTCAAATGCTCATAAAATATGGTGAGTTTTTTGCAAAAATTAACAAAAAATATCGGCTTTGCTACATTCTTGCCTTTTTTCTATTGTATTTGGTTAATGTCACTTAAGTTGATTTTTCAGTGTTCAGAATCTGCATTCTACATTTTAAATGATAAACTGGAAGATTATTTTCTATCATGCTTTGAGAGAATATTGCAGGCTCAGAAATAGCTTGGTGCAGCCACACGGTGAAATCTGTGCAGCACTCCACTGCATGGATTACATTAGTTATTAGCCACTCAAAGCAAAATTTAAAAATAAGCAAGTACAAATCAACACATTGCAGATGGTTTTCCAATTTTAAAATCTCCAAATATTTTATGTCTCAAAAATGAATGACTGAGTTAGAGCTGTAATTTGCTCCGGTAAGTCCATCCCACATAACCCACCACTGGCGGAGATAAAGGCTAAATGAAATTTTTAAGCGTAATCAATTTGCACACCCGTATCTGCCTGCAGATAGAATAGAAACTACCATCTGGCTTTGAAAAAGACCTAGCACACAGGATTTCCTGTCTTCTCCCTAGCAGAACACCTGCAGTGGCTTGCTAAATACCCTCACAGGATATAAGTCAAACTCCACAGGGCCAGGGCACGAGCACCACAATGATGTTATTCTTGCCATTAACATGCTGCCTGAAGTAGCACTGCCTGGTGCCTGTGCTCCCTGATGATATTGGCATACTCTTTGTGGGGTAACCTAAGCCCAGGCAATTCCTAGAGTGGAAAAGGGGCCATATGTTTGGGTCAGGAAGAGACCTTAGCCATACAGAACTAAGTTGGTCAGGGTGTTGTTCAGAGTTAGTTTGCTGGTGTAGGTGAACTCTAAATGTGTGAAGGTGCACGTCCCTGCCTAAAGGATCCGGTTAAATAATCCATGCATGTATCCATGCAACACGGCTTCTGTATCTCTTCGGAGCCCTGTGCGATAGCTTTCCAGCCCAAGGCATTATCTACTGTGTGCTTTTCCAGTTCAAGCCGTCTGAGAGAACGTGACAACTGCATTGCAGTGGTGTTACAGCACAAAAAATGACTACACGTATTGTGTACCTCTGGGATGGGGCATAAGGCACCATGGGAGCTTTGAGGTAGAGGTGAAGAAGTGTGGATAGTGTGGTAGAGGGAGCCAGTCTCACAGTCTCCATGCAGCCTCAAAAGTAGTCCTTAGGGTGAGCTGTTACCAGAAACTTTTCCAGGCTTTGCAAGGGAGAGAACAAAAAAAGGCTACCATTAATCAGTGTGGACAAGCAAGGCTTGGTGTCTGATACTACCTCTGACTGACCAACATAGATATATCCAAAATGATTTGTGTTGTGACAGAATAATCACATGTATTGAAAAAGAGGAAAGTGCTTTGTACACTCTTCCGTCTAACATGGCTTCCTTCACACAGGATTACACTTTTCCCAAGTAGTGTTGTCATGTGTCTGAGTTTCCCAAGGCCTTTTTGCCTGGAAGTCTTTGAAGTTTCCGCTTAACTAATGAAGAGCACAGTGGTTGTGTCAGAGCAGTAACTTCTCCTAAGCTGCTAAATATCTGCTGTTGTCACATATATCCACGTCAGTTTGGCAACTCAGCTTACAGAAAAGCGGAGTGAGCTGAATGCTTCCAGGAAATGCTGGCTCTGCAGCTCAAGTGATGAACATGTTTGCATACACAGAGCTCCTCGCGGCAGGTCTTAACTTCCAGCAAGCACTGGAAATCCCAGGCAGAGCCATGGTAACCCTGTTTTCAGTGAGATGGAGCATGCCTGATGCCTTAATCTTTGCATATGTTGGCTGTTTTCTGTTTATCTTTCTGTAATTAACCAAACAGTCCTCATATTAGTTCATTTAGTGTCATGAGAATTGGTATCTTCCTCTTGTATCAGTTGCAGCTGTTCTTTCCTGACTTGCCTCCAGTGCACACGCTGTACTTCTTGCAGTGACTCATATGCTGAAAAATGTCGTAACCACATGAAAACTCAGAAGTGACCTAGAGAAAGCACACAGATGCATTCAGATATGCAATTGGTAAATAATACTTAACACAGACCAAAAGAGCATGGAAAGCCAAAGGCCTCACTAACAGTGGAAATGAATGGGAGCAACCTGAACTACACATATTCATTAGGACCTGACACATAAATGACCTGACACAAACAGATCCTTCTGGCTGCAAATTATTCTAGGAAGGGGTTTGTAGTGAGGTGGATGACGTTCACAAGAGTTTTCAGTATAGGTCCTGTGAAACAAACTCAGACTTGGAATTGATTGTAAAGCTTATTTTATCTGTTAGATGGTTAAAATTTTCTGTCTTCAGTATCCATAGAAAATAGTACACACTCCAGTGGCCCATGCACCACCACAGATAAGTCTGCCAAATTTTATCATCAGTTTTTCTTGTCTGAGAAGTTCATTTGTATTTTCATATGACAACACAGTTTGTTTAGAAATCTGCTCCAAATGGCTAAACAGCCTCTCCACAGTCATACAAAGCTGCTTGCAAATTTACATCTCATGCAACTCAGCCTACTGCACTGTGAAACCTCATTACAAACTACAGAGGGCAGGTGAGGATTGTAAAGCTGTGATTGGACTTGTACATTCCGAGTTCATGAAACAAGGTCTTTTCTTATGTGGACCTAAGCCAGATGTTTCTTCCAGCCAGTGACTTGCACTCTCTCCTTCTGTTGAGAGATGACTTTTTAATTTTCAAATGCATTAACGAGTTCATAATTCAAGATAAGAAAAAGGAAACACAGGTGAAAGTTGCTTTGTAGATGAAGGTTGACATCAAATATTAACAATGAAAGTTATGTAAAAGAAAAACTGTTGTTTATGTTTCTTCCTTTCTTTTGTTTTCCTGCCACCATAGTTGAACTGAATTAATAATTCAACCATTCACTCCTGGCTGATGTATGGCATACAGTTTCTCTTGGTCTCACTGCAAGGTATTGTTTCTTCTGGTGCTGCCTTCATATTTAAGGAATGCAAACTGCAGAACTCTACAGATAGATACAATTAGACTGCTGAATGTGAAAGCAGTAGCAGATATTGTTCTAGGACGAGAGTTAGCAGGGCTCCTTGAGAGGGCTTTAAACTAGATTCAAAGGGGGACGGGGATGTAACTAGGCTCACTGGAGAGGTGCCTGGGGATAGTAGCCCAGCACTTGTGGGGCAATGTGTTAGTATTTTTGAGATTCAGAAGGCTTACTGCCCCTTAGGGCAAAAACTACCTGCCCAACTGCCTCTGAAATATTTAGACGCCAATATACGCTCGGTATGGGGAGCAAACAGGAAGAACTTGAGATCTATGTGTGGTCCCAGGGCCATGATCTCCTAGCAATTAATGAGACATGGCGGGATAGCTCACATGACTGGAATACTGTCATGGATGGCTGTGTTCTCTTTAGGAAAGACAGGCCAGCAAGAAGAGGCGGTGGAGTTGCTCTTTATGTGGGAGAGCAACTGGAGTGTATCGAGCTCTCCCTGGGGACAGATGAAGAGCGCGTTGAGAGCTTGGGGCAGGCTAATATGAAAGACACTGTTGTGGGGGTTTATCACAGGCCACCTGATCAGGATGGGGAAGTTGATGACCCTCTACAGACAGGTGAGAGTCGCCTCACAGACCCAGCCCTCGGTTCTCATGAGGGATTTCAGTCACCTCCTGGGAAGGCTACACAGCTAGGCACATACAGCCCAGGAGGTTCCTCCAGTGCATTGATGATAACTTCTTGACTCAGGACGGGGAAGTGCCAGCTAGGAAAGGTGCTCTACTGGACCGAGTACTGACAAGCAAAGATGGATTGGTGGAGGACATTAAGGTTGGGGGCAGCCTTGGCCGCGGTGACCATGAGAAGATAGAGTCCAGGATTAGGTGTAGTGGGCATAAAATGACAAGTCAGGTTGCAACCTTGGACTTTAGGAGGGCTAACTCTGATCTCTTCAAGAAAATGCTTAGAGAAATCCCATGGGTTAGGGCTGTACAGGGCAGGGGGGCTCAAGAGAGCTGGTTAATATTCAAGTATCACTTGCTCCAAGCTCAGGATCAGTGCATTCCTAAGAGCAAGAAATCAGGCAAGGGAAGTAGCAGACCTGCGTGGTTGAGCATGGAGCTCCTGAAAAAGCTCAAGTGGAAGAAAGAAGTTTACAGTATGTGGAAGAAGGGACTGGCCACTTGGGAAGACTACAAGAACGCCATCAGAGTGTGCAGGGATGAAATGTGGAAAGCCAAAGCCTCCTTGGAATTAAATCTGGCAAGGGCTGTCAAGGTCAACAGGAAGGATTTCTTCAAGTACATTGGAGACAAAAGGAAAACTCACTCAGGCCAGCCCTCAGGAGTCCCAGACTCTACAGGGAACAGGGGAAGTCTGCAAGAAGGAAGACTCTCCCTTGGTTGGGGAGGATCAAGTTAGAGATCAGTTAAGTAAACTGGACATCCACAAGTACATGGGTCGTGATGGGATGCACCCACAAGTGCTGAGGGAGCTGGCAGAAGTCATTGCTGGTCCACTTTCCATCATCTCTGAAAGGCCCTGGAGAACAGGCAAGGTGCCTGAGAACTGGAGGAAAGCCAATGTCACTCCAGCCTTTAAAAAGGGCAAGGAAAAAGATCCAGGAAACTGCAGGCCAGTCAGCCTCAGCTCCATCCCTGGAAAGATGATGGAACAGATCATTCTGGGCATCATCTCCCAAGCATCTGGAGGAACAGAAGGTTATCAGAAGTAGTCAACATGCATTCACCAAGGGGAAGTTGTGTCTGACTAATCTGATAACCTACTACAATGGCATGAGTGGAAGGATGGATGAGGGGAGGGCAGTGGATGTTGTCTACCTTGAATTTGGCAAGTATTTTGACATTGTCTCCCACAGCATCCTCATAGGCAAGCTTAGGAAGTGTGGGTTAGATGAAAGGGCAGTGGGGTGGATTAAAAACTGGCTGACAGGCAGAGCTCAGAGGGTTGTGATCAGTGGGGCAGAGTCTAGTTGGAGGCCTGTGACTAGTGGTGTTCCTCAGGGGTCAATACTGAGTCCAGTCCTGGTCAATGTATTCATCAATGACCTGAATGAAGGGATGAAGTGTACCCTCAGCAAGTTTGCTGATGACACGACACTGGGAGGGGTGGCTGACACACCAGAAGGTCAAGCTGCCATTCAGCATGACCTGGACAGGCTGGAGAGTTGGGCAGAGAGAAACCTAATGAAATTCAACAAGGGCAAGTGTAGGGTCCTGCACGTGGGGAGGAATAACCCCCTGCACCAGTACAGGCTGGGGGCTGACCTGCTGGAAAGCAGCTCTGCAGAGAGGGACCTGGGAGTCCTGGTGGACAACAGGATGACCATGAGCCAGCAATGTGCCCTTGTGGCCAAGAAGGCCAATGGCATCCTGGGGTGCATTAAGAGGAATGTGACCAGCAGGTGGAGGGAGGTCATCCTCCCCCTCTACTCTGCCCTGGTGAGACCACAACTGGAGTACTGTGTGCAGTTCTGGGCTCCCCAGTTTAAGAAGGACAGGGAACTGTTGGAGAGGGGACAGCGAAGGGCTACAAAGATGATTAGGGGGCTGGAATATCTTTCTTACAAGGAAAGGCTGAGAGAGTTGGGTCTTTTGAGAAGAGAAGACTGAGGGAGGATCTCATCAATGCTTACAAATACTCAAAGGGAGGGTGGCGGGAGGAGGGGGCCAGTCTTTTTTCAGTGGTGCCCAGTGACAGGACAAGAGGGAATGGGCACAAACTTGAACATAGAAGTTCCATCCAAACATGTGGAGGAACTTCTTTCCTTTGAGGGTCACAGACCACCTGAACAGGCTGCCCAGGGAGGTGGTGGAGTCTCCGACTCTGGAGATATTGCAAACCTGCCTGGACGCCATCCTGTGCAGCCTGCTGTAGGTGGACCTGCTCTGGCAGGTCTGGTCTGGTCATTGGGCCAGATGATCTCTGAAGGTCTCCTCCAACCCCTAACACTGGGTGATTCTGTTATATACATTTACTCTGCTCTTTGCAAATGGCTAATGACAGTTATTTTGGAATAATTACAAACATTGTCTTCAGAGGAACAGTGAAATCAGACTGATCATTTAGGTCTTGTATAAGCGTTTGGCAACGTAGCATTAAGTTCAGTAAATAATTTCTTTCCAGTGTAGAGCTGGAAAAAAATGAAAGGGCAGATGTTTAGATCTTTTAGATAACAGAGAAGTTCTGATGCATAAACCAAGTAGTGTGGTAAGTGGAACAAAATCCCAAAAAAGAGAAAAAAATAAGTTAAATATATACGAAGCGATTTTACAGCTGATATCAAAGGAAAGATGGTAATGATGTAGGAATACAGGTTTATCCATTTTTCTTCTACTGCATGATGCCTTTTTAACAGAGATCATAACTAGGAAAGGTCTGCCTGGTTTGGATTTTTTTTTTTTGAAATAGTAACTTTCTAAAAAGTTTGAGGAAGTTTACAAACCACCATAACCAGGTAAAAGGAAAGGTTTTCATCTACACTTTTGACTTGTGTAAACTAAGAAATAAATTTGGAAAGTAAATCCTATACCCTTAGTCTGTAACCTGCTTAAAAGGGGGAAGGAGGAAGGGAAGCAGTAGTGACATCTATTCTTTACAGGTAGCTAACTTTGTTTTTAAGGTCTTTCAGCTATATATGTAGAATAGAACATTGACCCAGGTAGATTGTCTTATAACAATGTTTACTTTCTTAATTGTTTTATTACTTCTTAAGTCTGTGGTCATCAGATAACACCCTCATTTCATGATGAAAACAGGAAATGAATGACTATTGCACAAAGCATGATTTGGTTTATTGTCTTCACAGATACAGTCTACCTTTGCTAAGGTTTATCCTCAAAGGATAGCATTTTCATATCAAGTGTGTGTCCATTTGATGACTGCTGCATACATGTCAATAAATTAATAGCTTTATTTTCTAAGCACAGAATGATGCATTTCCAGACATTTAAATATAATCATATATTTATTGAAGGTGGTAAATTCCCATGAGTGAATTCTCAATATCACAATGGGACATATTAAATCTTCAGAACAGATGAGAACAAAGCTGTTTTCTTTCCCAGAGTTTTCCTCTCATTACTGAAGCAGAGATGCTAAACTCGTGCACACATCTGTTCCAGACTGGGTACATATACAAAAAGTCTCAGTGCTTTGAGAAAAGATATTTAGCAGCTGCTAATATGTTACTCGATTGTGTATTGGATTAGCCCATCAGTTCCCTGGAGCAAGTACATTACTGAGAACATCAAGTTAATTGCCAACTTGCTTAATATGCTTCTGTTAGAATTTAATAACCAATGTTATGAATATTTATCTGGTTTCTCTTGCAGAGAATTGGTCATTCCTCCAAGCTGAAGACACACGTTTTCTGATAATTCATGGACCTAGGAGTATGACCTTTTTTTATTAAACATAATTTATTATTCACAAGCAAGTCTGAAAACAACCTTTTCCCTCTTTAACCTTTCCCCAAGAATTACAGATAATAGCCAGACTAAATTTTTTCTCTCTGAGTTTACATTTTGTATTTGGTCTTTGTGTTTAATACTTTATAATTCTGAGTGCAAATGAAATTGTTAATAATGCAAACTAAAACATTGAGAGATCTTCCTGAGACTATAGTATCTCTAAAATTATCCAGGACTGTTTGAAGACTTATTAAAAATTATATTTAGTTTCTGAAGTATTCAGACAATAGCCAAGACAGCTTAATTTGTGCTGAACAGCCAGGAGTGCAAGACAAGGATGTTATAGGTCCTCACCAGTGTTTGCTTCTGTTTTTCAAGCTCTACAGCAAACTCCCCAGGCTCTGAACCCATCAAGCAGTTTACACAGAAAACATTTTGTTTTCACTTTATGAGCATGATCTTCACTCTAACACTTATTCTTCTCTGTTTGGTTTTGGTTTTTTGTTGGTTTTTTTTTTTCCCCCCTTTCAATAGCAAAAATTCACAAAGAGGAGGAGTTGAGAAGCCGTGCTGGGCAGTGCATGTGCAATATGGGACCATGTCAACCTGTATGCCTCGTGGACTGAAACTGCAGGCAGATTCCCTATCTGCGGCATTGACGAGCTAGCATATTTCTGGTTGGGGAAGAAAAGTTTCCTTCTTGAGAGCATACCCTCTGCTTCTGCAGCGAAAGGGAGCCGTGAGGCTCTAAGCACAGCTGCAGTTCGCAGGCACAGTTTGGAAAAACAACTTCAAAGTTCTATTTCTGTGATAGCTTTTTAAGTATAGTACAATGTACCCTAAAACCAGAGTTTTGCTTGGTCTGGAGTTTTTCCCAGTGAGAAAGCAGGGATGAAAGGCAGGAGGCTTAGCTGTTTCTTGACAGTAGACTGCTAATTTGGTGTGTCCCATGTTAAGAAATTCTAATGGTAATATGGCCAATTTGCTTTGAAAACTGGGTTAAAAAATCACAGGAAATCACCCTTGTTTAGCCTAAATCGGTAGTGCTTCTGATTGTAATTAAAAGAATGTAAGCATTGAACTTGACAATAGTTTTAGATGCTATAGTTATTTTCATACCTTGAAACAACTTAATTTAATTTTTGTCCAAAGAATTAGAACAGTTCTTCCTGGTTTTATTTTAAATTTTATTTTTGATTAGTTTATCTCTATTAGAGATACAGTTATGTCAAGAGAGTGGAAAGTTGCCTTAAGAAACACCAGTGTAGAATTTTAGAATAAATCTTAAACTACACTGTCCTTGGAATTTCCAGTAGCGTAGGCAACATTACTGTTTTCATTTTCTGTTTCTCAGTGAGCAAGATAGTATTTGTTTTTTATAGCTTTCTGAATCACTTTAAGATTTTAAAGGATATAAGTGGTGTCCAGTGTTACTGTATGTATGCATCAAACTGAACTTTACATGGAAACAAACCAGAACTTATTTATTACTTTGAAATCCTTGAGATTGTCTTTGTATGGAAACCAGGCCAGAATCAACCCTAGAAGTTATCAAGATTGCAGAAGGGGAGTGGAACAAAAGGCTATCTTTTTTAGTGTTAGCTTTTAGCTGACTATCTGATAGATGAGTCAAAGTAAACTTCTAAATACTTAGGCACTCCCTTGATGTATTTGCTGTAGCATACTATTGACCAGCAAAGTAAAAAATTTCCCTGTTACCCAAACTGTTGAAAAGTGATGGACAAGACTTCGCAATTCTTTCAATCGCAGAGTTGGGGAGCTGGCCAAGATGGGGGTGAAAATGGCAAGGTACTGGTAAAGGCGTAGAAAAATTTCCTTCCCATGAAAGAAGACTGCAATGGATTGGCACCCTTTGAACCTCCTTACCTGCATTTTGGGGGAGTGAACGAAAACCACAAAAAGTCTAGGTAATTACGATAAAGCCAAGTTGTGCTGCCTAGTGCCCATGAACAAAAGTAATGCCATAGTTGTTTATTGTTGTAAATGATGCTTTGATATGTGGGTCCAACAAAAACTTGACTTGAATTAGCAGTGTTTATCTAAAAAGCAATGAAACGTGCTGTTTACCTCTGAGACAGGCAGGGAATCATGCTAAATGGTGGTATAATTTTTTATGGGCAAAAGTTGCCAACATAATAAGGCTTTTATAAATGAAATAATGAAGAAATCTCTGCTAGAAAGTGCTTAATTCAATTGAGAGGCAGAATTTCTAATTGGTGCAGAAGCCTCAAAACTTCCATGGCAGATTATGTAAAACTGACACATGAAAGAGCAGGAGTGAGCTGTAATAGTGCTGTCACCATAGATTTTGTCTCCTAAGCATTTTAAATTTCAAGTGAAAATTATATAGTACCTGTCTGGTGAAAAGGTAATTTTGTGTTGTGATCTGCCTCTATGCTCACATGTTTTCTGGGAGCTTCGTGCCATTATATCTTCAGATAAATCACCAAATGTGAGATGTCAATAGACATTTAAAACTATTTTGCAGTAACATTGAGATGCTCTAGGTGATTTGAGGGAAAACTGGAGAGGGCAAGGGGAGACATTATCCTTTTCAGTGTTGAAAATGAAGAGCAACCATTTTACTTCAGAACATGAAAGGGAAATTAAAAGACAAAGAAATTAGAAATTACTTATTGTCTCTGTCTTTAAAATAGGGAAGTAGATAAAGGTAGAATCAGATTTTCAGAGGTGCAAAAAATAGCTATGTCTCCAAATATCAATGGTAGCCAATATTGAACTTGAATATCTAATTTCCATGTCTGCTTCTGAAAACCTCTCCCTAAACGTTGTCCCTGACTGTGTATGTGGATGTGACAAATCCAAGAATCAAGAGTAGAACTCTTGGAGACTGTGATTAGATCAGCTTTTTTGTCAACACCTTGTTGCTAGTCTAGATCAAAGCTCTGCTGAACTATGCTATTCCAAAGCAGAGAGGAGGAGGAGAGAGGTGACACCAAGCTACTAAGTAAAGCATATGTTGCTTATATGGCTGGCAGGGCTCCTTTTGTGGAAAATGTCTCTGGAGAAATTTCTTGGAATGCTGCTGTCTCCCACATGGCAAAACTTACTCCATCTCTGCACCTCACCCCAACCCCCCTGAAAAATAAACCTAAAACTTTCAAAATGTCATGGACAAAATAAAAAATAATTTTAAAAAAAGGACAACCTCCAAGCACTTTTAAATCCCAAAGGGATTTTCACAGGCACCAGTCTCCGAGTTTCTGAGTTTCAGAGATTCCAGAAAGGAACTATTCCTTTTAAGTAATGAAACCTCATAAAGTATGGACATGCCCACACTAAGACCTGGGATGTGTCCTCCAAGTCCTATTTCAGAAATAGATTTTTATTCAGCATTCCAGGCTTTTTATTTTGCTCTGGTCTGAAGAATACTGAGACATTTAAGCCTTATTGATTTACTGGTTTATTTTCAGGGTTCTTTCCTGTAACACATTAAGGAAGAGGGTTTTTTTCAGTCATGAGATAAAGGTAACCTCAGCTGTGGCAATCAATTAAGGAAAGAGTAAGGAGAAGGACAAGACTCTGGGAAGTCAGAACATTTAGCTTTTTTGCTTTGGGCTCTCAGAACACACTCTAAAACCATACAGAGAGATTAAAAACAAGTATTGAGAAAACTGAGTCTTACTTAGCCCTGGGCAGAAACCTGAGCCAATAGTGAAGCCTTGCACTGTGAGCAGGGAAACAGTAAATTTTGTCTCTGTCAAATTTTGGCTCCAGCGAGTTCCAGGTTAAGGGAACACTGATGCCAGTCCTTTGCTTCCTAGCTGCACATAGCTCACTGCACAGGCTCTACCCTGAGAAAACCTGTGTAACCACAGTTGCTGTGATGCCTAAGAAAGACAAAGTTGTTTCTCAGATAGCTAAGCTACAAAGAAACTGGAGAGCTACAGGTCAAGGTCATCAACTAAGCTGCCACCACATATGCTTGGTTTATGCACTAATATCAGATATCTCTATCTTTTCCACTTACATACAATGACATTTTTGCACCAGTGATTATATTGAAGCTGGAAGGATACAGTTTTTATATCCCTACTTAAATACCAACCTTTGAATCTCTCAGGTCTTGTGGAAGGAAGAGCAGACCTGTGAGGAAATGTAGAAATCTCCTCCCAGTAATCAGGACACTTAGCAACTGGTACTGAGCCAAGATGGTTTAGAGAAGCTGAAGCTCATTCAGGTGGGGGCTGGGAGGTGGGAGTGATGTGACCCTGAGATCTGACTTATTACTGGGTAATTTCTGAGACTTTGTGAAGTTATTGATAGTAGAAGTGTGCTCATGGCTGGACAGCCTGGATGTAGAAATGAACCATTCTCAAGTCTCTTGATAGTCTGCAGTGAGCAACAGAGACTGTTTTCTTTAGTCTGGTTGGGTTTACATGAACATTTGTAGAATAACCCCAAAGACAACTGTGGAATATTTTAGAGTCAAAAAGTAGTGGGCTTACATTTATAGATAACACTACTATCCTCTAAAATCCTAAGAGAGAGATCTGAGGACTTACATCACTCTGGAAGTATTAAGATGATGGACTTTGGCCTAGAGTCAATTCATTTAGGATGATCCCTGGAGGGTTAGTGCTGCCTCCTGCAGTATTCCCCAATAGCCTTAGACAGATGGAGTGATTAAAGTGATTGAAGTGGATTGCAGACCAAACTGCCTCTTGCCTACTTGTGCATAGCCTTTGCATCAGTTGATGTGTGCTGTCCGGGACACTTGCGCCCTCATGAACTTACTCTGTGGACAACGAGATGATTTCAGTAGGAGGGGAAGCAAATTCAGAGAACAGGGCGAGGCCTTTCATGTTCAGCTCTAAAAATGTTAAGTTGGCAAGTGTATGTCTGAATTCTGTTACTGCATAATTATTTCAGGAAGCGATCACAAAGAGCAATCACACAGACAGTTCCCTGGTGTTAATTGCCTTTGGTGGGTCAAGATCATGCCAGGCTCAGACTCAGATTGTGCCCCAAAGTGCCTTGCCAGTGGTTTTGTCCTGTACACAGCAGTTCAGTGCCAGTTTCCCTCCTGGCTGGAAGGTGGAAATGAGTTAAAAACTAGCTACGTGGTTTTTCTGTGCAGTCTGAGTTGTTTCTGAAAGGCAACCTGCCAGCACTTTATCCAAAATCTTTGGGTATAAAACTTCACAGGAAAATTCTATTAATATTCTGCGGCTGTGTTTATTTGTCCAATTGGGCTGATAACTTGGCAAGCAGTTCAATACATGTTCATGCTTGTTTTTTCATTCAGGTTTCATTAGTGAGTGAAAGGACATCTTTTATAGTATTTGTTATGCTATATGTATTTCTTTTTGTGCATTTAATGAGCATAGATAATCATTCTCTTTTCGCTGTTAGCACTACAAATGAATTGGAGAAAAACAGAAAGTGTCAGATGTAATAAGTGATTACTTGGGGTCTGGTCACATATCAAACTGTGGAAAATTAAATTTGAAACTTTCCCAGTTTCCTAACCTTTAAAAATTTGGAGTTGATGTGTTCTGAGGATACAGAAGTCAAACAGAAGGTTATACTTAGCTCTTCAGATTCAGGTTTCTTTGCTCTATTTTTGTTGTTGTTCAGACTTTTTTAGGTTTTGTAAAACTTCTTTCTTCTGCCCTCCAGTGGGTCATAGCATACAAGGAAGTCAACATGGAACAAGAGAATCAGCTAATTTATTTTCAGACTTAAACAAAAATGTTCTCCTCTAATAACAACTGGAGAGAAGAAACAGTACTGCTAGGGCAGTGCTTATAGTATACTGCATTTTGCAAGAAGTGTTTAGAGTGCAAGTTTGGCAGAGAGATCTGCTATATATATAGACACCGTGACAGGGTAGTCAGTTTTGATTAATGGAGGGCTCTGAGCTTAAGACATATTTTACTGGGGATTTTTCTTAATACACATCTGTAGTCAGGTGATCATGAGACAATCTAGATTTGTTTGCTTAAGTGTTTCCAGCTCTTGCTGTTGCAAGACTGAGAGCTCAAACTGTGTGCACTCCAAAGGTTCAAAATAAAAATTCACAACATGACAGTCCTTAAATGTGTTAAACAGTCCTTAAATATACTATTGTTTTTTTAAATCAAATTATTTTCAGAATACTTGAAGTTGAGTATATTTGACAAATGTTTCATAGAAATCTTGCTGATTTGTGTAGGCTCTGTTTCAAAACTCAATGGCAAAGCTTACTGTCTGGGATGAGTTGAAGGCAAAAATCCTACACATAGAAGCTGTCTACGATATATGACTTAAACTACAATTGCCATCGAAGACAAGTGTTCCCATGAGTATATTTGGTTTCACCTCCCAAAAGAGGGAACTAGAGCACTGAATAGCCAAGGCTTCCAACCTCTCTCCTCCACTGCTGTCCCATGTCCCAGCCTTAATTTGTCCCTGAGGCAAGGAATGGTGACAACTGCAAGCTCACCGTGACCGCGTGCAACATGACTGTGCCACTTCACCAGCAGCACGTGTCACCCTTCCCTGAACAGTGTGGAAAACCAACCCTGCCTCCTCCGCTTGCCTTGCAGCCCCAGTGCAGGAAGAGCTCTGCTCAACGTCAGCAGAAACAGTCCGAGAGAAGCACAACACGGGATCCTCGGGTCACTCCCTCCTTTGTATACGATCAGCACAACATAATGTCCAGATGAATTTTTTCCCATCTGTCTTCTCTAAAAGGCGTATTGGCATTTCCAAGCAAGTAGAAGCTACTCTGCTTCTAAATGCCAGCAACACTGCTTAGAAGGCAGATGTTTTTATTGAATGCAGCTGGCACTAGGTGTCTTCTAATGCTTTCTGGGAAGGCATTGCAGTAGGAACAAGCAAGCACTGTCACCTATAATAGAACTGTGGTAAGAAGTCTTGCTTATGGTAAATAAATGCCCTTATATAGAGAGGCTGTGGAGCAGTGCTAGGCGTTCCTTTGAACGCACTTTGTGCCCTTAACCGTTGCACAATCTTGGTTAAGGTTCAAGGTTGATTTATATAGCATACCTCCAAGTCAGCAAAGATATTCGCTGGGTGCTAAAAACTGGGGTGCTGCTGTTACCAGGTCAATATGTCTCATTTCTAAAGAAAGCTAAATCTCCTGGACACAGTGCCACAGTGACATAGCTGGCTTTAAGTCTAACCAGAGCCGGTTCAAGCTTGAGGCAGCCTGTGTCAAGTCATGATGGTGGCATGTCTCTATGCAATTGTAGGTTCTGCAGTGCATGCATTTTACGAACCTGGACTCTTAGCAGAGAATACTAAACTCAACATCTGGGATCTTTGACCCTATAAAGAGTGTCTAAATGTGGTGGGGTGGCCTAAGAGAGTAGTATAAGAAATCCCTTGCTGTGAAGGCATCTGTTTACAGTGAGATAACAAGAAGCACAGCCAAGTAATCTCCCACTTCTCAGCACTCTCTCTCTCAGCTACAGCTAGAACGCAGGTGATGACATCCATTAGGATTTTTGCCTTCAACTCATGCAAGTCAGTAAGCTTTGCCAGTGAGTTTTGAAAGACCCAGGCTGGGCTCATCCTTTTTCAAGAGGCAGTAGCAGTGTGAGTGGCCGTGTCTGCTATAATAACCTCTGAGTCAAAGTGCTTGTCTGGCAAGTGGGATGCCAGAGTCCCAGCCTCTCACAGCTGGATGGATATGTAAGCCCAGCCCTCAGCCCTCGTTGCTTGGAGCCAGCATCCACCCTCTGAGCAAGGAGCTCTCAGCAGCAGGAGCAGGGCACTTCTTCCAGTTTTTAGCTGCGGCTTGAGGCACATTAGTGCAAAGTACAGAGTTTAACCAAATTTCCTTAGACCCTCACTAGACTGACTACCCTAATCACCACCTTTTTTGTCACATCTGGATTCAATGAAGAGAGTTGTTTCTGTGTAGCAAATAAGCGAGGCATCCATTTTTAAGAAAGAGTCCAGGACAGAGAGATACCCTGCCTGGAGTGAGGTGCCAAAGCCCTGAAATGACCCAGTGCCTCTCCTCTGTGCAGGCCCTGAGAAGAATGTACTCTATCTGAACAGACCTTGAGAAGCTCCCTGACCTCCACAATGGCCATCATGAAGATCATTTTGAGGTTCTTTACAGGCTTTGCATAAAGCTCACCATAGCACCAGGGGGTGGGTTCTCCTTGGGAGGGGTGAAGGGGGAAATCCAGTAAGAATTTAACTTTGCAAGACATGACTTTCAGATATGTGTATTGGGGATATGAGAAAATATACTACATCAGGATCACACTATTTCATTCTGAAGGTATTTGTATCAACTTGAAGATACAGGCATGAAATTCTCATCCATTGTATTACACTGTGTAAAGATCTGAGAAATATTCCTGTTAGATTGGGCAATGAAAGCAGCCCATCATTTGTTTCAAATTATATCACTGTCAAAGAAATACTTAATAAAGAAATGAAGTCTTTCCATGGAGTCACTTCAATACATTATTTGCTTATCAGAAAGTGTGTTTGATTACAGTCCTTCTAGAGTAAATCTATTATAGTATATTTTGTTAGTCAAAATGGACTTCAGCCATTTCAGAATAATGCACTAAATTGATCCCAGATGGCACAAATAAATGGTCTGACTGTTGGTGGCAAGATTTCTGTTCACAAATATTAACCTTGTGAAATAAATGAGGAAATGTAAGGCAAGTGATTTCAAAAGAGCTTGGATTATTTGGGTGACTGGGTGAAGTGTAAACATTATGCCACACAGTCTGGGAGCTAGAGGAAATGAGGTGAATGAAAGAGTGTTCAGAAAAAGGAGGGAAAGGATATTTTAAGAAAAAAATCTGAAACTTTCCTTCCCATACAAGCAGGCAAATAAGGATATATCTTAAATTAGCTGAGATTTTGTGGCTGCAAATGGTGTTTACTTTGAGTTCTTCTGTAATGCTGGGGAACATTCCTGATTGCCGTAGGGTATTCCTCAGTCCATAAATATCCAGGAGATCCCATCATTCTTATTAAATGTGTGCAAAGACCAAACACATGCTCAGCCTGACAATCCCTGAAAGAAAGTCTGCCAGAAACAGCCGGAGTCATCAGTAAGTGGGAGTCACTTTGAAAACAGATTAGGAGAGAAATGTGTGCATTTCAGTAACTTCCCCCTTTTTTTACCAGGTAGTTTTGTCCAGATGATCACAAACCCATGGTGTTTTCTTGCAATCCTCTTACTCCAATACCCTGACACTGCATCTCTTAGTATACTTAGACCGTTAACAGTGCTGGGCAAGAGCTGCCTTCTTAGCAGATATCATATGGGCTCGGCACAGTGTATCCCATCTTGGCATCCTACAACAAGATTAAAAGCTTAGGTGAGATGATTTTATTTTCCATTAGAGGATTTATAATAAAACAGCAAAGTTGTGAATACCTGAATGGAAAGTGGCACTTAGTCACACTAGAAAAGATATTACCTACTGAAAAATCTGAAATTAAATATTTTTGATCCAGGCCCTGCTAAAACCTTTCGTTGTTTGAGAAACTAGCGGATTTGTATGTTGTTTACTTTTTTTTTACATTTTTAATAGGGATTAAAAAATCACCTCCCAAAACATTCTGGAGGTTTACTTACAAGATCTAGTTTCAAGTGTTTCAGTTAGCACATGAAGTAAAGATTTCCAAGTTATGTATTTTAATATATAAGATACATTGACTGCTAAAAATGAAAAAAAAAAGAGGAATTAATTTGACATTGGAAAAGAAAGGAAAGAAGACCAAGGTAAACCATGAAATGGTCAGAATTTTTCTTGCTCCTCCAGTTTCTAATGTTCTTATGTGAAAACTTATTAAAACACATTCACTTCCTTATATCATGTTTGGTATTAATGCTAGTGCTCATTTACTAAAGACTTGAACAAGCACCTTGTTATTAGGCAAGTTCTTATTCTTAAGCAAATAAAGGGGTTCCAAAGTTTTTGAAACAAAGAGTGATTCATGGATGAAAAAAGAGTAGGTAGGGTGCAAGGTATGACCCTCAGCATGATAATTTCAACATAATCTGGTATTATCCTGACAGACAACTTTTTCACCAGCTACACATGTATTTAGTTACCTCACAAGAAAGGAAGTCCTGTGAAGTGACAAGCCAGAAAACCAAGTAGAAGGCAATCAGTTTAAAAGCGATGTGCTAATCATCAAAACAGTCTGATTTACCATAAGCCATTAAAATGTTTTTAGGATGAGGGCTGTTTGTGGGAAAAATCTCTCTGGCAGGGTAGCCTCTGTGCCCCCGTGGTTGAAATCAGGAAACAGAATGTTTCTGCCTTTCACTATGGGAATGGAAAGAGGACAGTTATTATCATTGACATGACAACTTTGGCTACTTTAGCACAAGATGTTCTTAAGTGAAACAAAAAATTACATTTAATATGCTTACACCAGTAAGCTCTTATCATTGCAGTTCCAAATGATTTTATTTCTGTGGTTGGGAGATATGTATTTCAAATCAAAATTTTTTTTTTTATTTTGCTTTTTACTTTGTCATTTGTAAAATCTGCAGAACTGAAGTCGTTGTTATGCTAATGTGTTGTTTTCTTAATCCTAGCTATTGCCAAGAATTTATTCCAGTATAATTTAGACAGAACTTTCCAAAACTAAGTGAATTCAGAACGATAGCTAGGATGACAGAAAAAGATGATTTCATAGAATAAAACCTGCCATGATACTTTTTCAGCAGAATTTTTTTTTTTTTGTCCTTTTTGCAGTCAGACCATTTTCTTAACATCTTTGTTATTTAGAAAGAAAGAAAAAAGCAATATTAGCTTTTCTTTCAAGTCTTTATGTCTGCTGCTTCATTGAACCTGGGAGGCAGAATGTGTATGCAACGCAGCCAGGACGATTGCCTTGCCCAGCTCTTAGAAACCTGATACAGAAAGAACTCTTGCACAGACTGTGGAGAGATCTGAAAATTCAGGGTAAAATTGTATATGTAACAGCAGAAGTATGAGATGACATGTTGGCAATCTGTTCACATCACAGTAACATCCTTTCATTAAATATATTTCAAATTGCCACGGTCTTCACAGAGAATTATATAATAGCAGTAGATAATATCTAATTCCCATTGTAACTAGCTAAGGACACAGTGTATGACTGCCTATTTTAATATTTCTGGGATTTACATGGTTTAAACTCTTTACGGTGTGCATTAGACTGCATCTTCCACACATAACATGATACTCAGCTAAGTCAAGCACCTTCATTTTTTAGAACTGGTCTTTAACATCTGCCAAGAAGGTGATTTAAAGTATTTTGTCTACAAACACTGGATAATTTCCAGACTAATTTGATTTTCCGTGTTGAGGAAGACATAATAACGAGTACAGTGTGATACAGCTCAAGTATTGAGATCAGCAACTGGTGACAGGCGTCGGGTTATTGAGGCAAATACCATGCAAAGATAGCTGCATCTGCCTTATCACTATTGCCCAGGTGCTGGAAAACGTCAGCAATATGCTGAAGTTCAAGACTCCCATTGATAATGTTTTCGATTAATAAATCATTACGTAAATAGAAAACTACACACACACCCTTTTTGCACTGAAACAGCTTTTTCTTTTCACTGTTTGTTCTTTCATTTATTTACCCATGACATTCAGATTTATATGATAATGCAGAAATAGTCAGGTGGCCACAAGACCATTTTATTGAAGGAAAGCTCGATGATAAAGCATGGAAAGTTTAGCTCCTGACAGCAGAAAAACTGTACTTGAGCAGGAACTGACTTCTAACACAAAGAAATCTGTGAACCAAAAAATTCTGGGTTTGTTTTAGGCTATTACTGAGTGATATAATGGCAGTGTTACTGATAGGGGTGTGAAAAATCAGGCTAGATTGAAATTGGAAACTTTACTACATTTGAGGAATACATGATTTCAGGACAAGGCAACAAACACGATGGCTCAGCAGCCCCTTAGCCGAGAGTTTACATGTCTAGTGCATATAGTCAGTGTTGAAGAACATTTATTTCTTCTAGTTATGTACTTAGCCAGGCTAATGTAAGAAGAGTATGTAACTAACACAGGAGCTAAGTTGAAGTTATATTAATGCTTGTTTATAAAATGCTCTGAGATACTCAGAAGGGAGAAACTGTAGAAGAGCAAAGTATTTCTATATATGAGGATGATTTGGGAAACATCCTTTGCCTGCTTCTGGTTTAGTTTTGATACAATGCCTGTCTGTAAACACCCACCTGCACAGTATTTGAACCCAGAACTAAATGTTTTTCAGAACAGTTGCTGCAGCATTTAACAAGCTTTTACTTAAAGATTAACAATGTCACGTTTTGTAATGTTTGCTTGCTAAAATGGATGGGTGATCTCTTCAATGACAGGTGACTGACTTGGAGATGAGGGGGGTAAAAAATGAAGGTTTCTGCCTCTCCTTGTTGCAGCTGTGGTGCAAAGAGATGTCCAAATTAGCAGGATCCCTCTTGAAAGGGATGACGACAGGAACCAGAGCATTTTCATGGAAGGGCTGATGGCTGCTGTTTGCGGCACATTGCTTGTGAGTAGTAGGTTTCTTGTATCTTGGCATTACACATGGAATTTGTCAGAAGATTTCTTCACATGAAACAACCATTGCCCTGGCTAATGTGCTGCAGTTTGAAGTAGACCCATGTTTCATGCACAGCAACCCAGGGAGAAGCTAAACTGGTGACAAGTGCTCTAGGGTTCAGTGAAACCCCAGACTAAAAACTGTGTGATCTTGTTATGGCCTTACTAAGAAGAGAACGGGATTCTTCTTTCCGTCTCTCCCACTCCCAGCAAGTCTCTACCTTTCCACTCATCTAGGAACAGGTCTTCAAAAGAAGTGATCAGATACAGGTCAAAAATTTATTTAATTGTCTTTTAAGGAAAACTTGAAAAAATGTGTTCATTTCTAAAAACTTTAAGGTTTCATCGTAAGAATGGACCCCAACTATCTGGTAATTCCTTGAACCTACTTAGTCTTCCCCCCAGTAATCTCATTTATCTATAGCATAACAAATCTATCACACACACACACACAAAATAATATGGTAATATCTGTTTATTTATAGGGCTCAGCCTTCTCTTCTTGATGCCTGCGAGGATTTCCTCTTGGCTTCAACAGGACGGGGACTGTAACCCTTAGGGGAATCATCTGTCCTCTCAGTTTTGCAGAAGGTGTGTTTGAGACTGCAGGAGGAAAGAAAGCACTTATACTTGTTGTTTGTCTTTGTTCATTCTCCCAACAGGTACAGGTTTTTCATTGTCTCCAGGTGCCTGCCTTTGTGGATGAAGGCCAAGACAGAGCTCCAGCTCCTCCTTCCATAAGTCTCCAACCAGCTGCTGTTTAAACTAACTGCAGTTCAGAGTTTCTAACTAAAGGTGTTGTTGGGGAGAGGTTTGAAGGCAACAATCTACTGTTGTCAGCAGTGAATCCACTACAACAGAGCACAACCAGAGTCCCACTGTTAAAAAAACAGATTTTATTTCTACAGCATTGATTTTTTTTTGGTCTTACGAATTCATCTGAGTTGCCTTCCACTTTCAAAACTGACAAAGAGAGAAACAGGATGTCCCACATTTCTCTTGCTTGAAAAATGAGGTCTCTGCACAGTTAAAAAATTCAGCAAAAACCACAGCCCACAGTTAGAAGCAATGAATTACTGACCCAGAAAATGCTTGCAGAGCTGACAGTGGTTTTTTTGTGTTAACAAGTACTTATTGTCAATTACATCCATCTAAACTATCATAATCTCTATGCTACATCTAACAATCATGCTTCCTTACATTGGGCATGATTCTGCAAGTCTTTGCAAGATATGCTTAACTGTATGCACACGAGTGGGCTCAGGAAAAGCCACGATACTGAGCTTAAAGATAACCCTGCAAGCAGTCAGGTATTTAATTTTAAATCACAGATTTAACAGTTCAACACAGACATGCAGGATATTTTTCCATAGTAGAGAAGCACCCATTCAGTGCACTCATTAAAGATGGAGTTTGTTACTCACTGTGTTTAGCTGTAAATCTGAAGGTACATATTTTTAAAGTTACCCTTTTACAACAGAACAACAGTGTTTACAGGATAACTTTCTACTTTGGCAGGAAGGTGACTGGGGTTTTACTGTTTTCTCAGACCAAAGACCACACTGCTTCTAAGAACTGTCATATTTCTTCTCATTAGAGGTGACAGAAATATTTCTGCCTTTCAGCTGATGACACAAAGTTTGGAGATATTGAGCATAATTATCCCTGTTGATAAGTGGCATAAAAAGACATTCAGAGACATGAAGCAACTTGCACAAGAACAAATTGGCCAGATGACTTATCTCTTTCTGATACTTGACTTATTACAACAAAGGGGGTCCACTGTGTCCTCTATAAATGATCATACCCTTGGGTCTACAAAATCTGACAGATATGCTTGTAATTGTAGGGTATACCCAGACTTATGACGTGTCTCACCATTATAGGAGATTGAGGTATCACTCAAGGAGAGATAATTCCTAAAACATATCTCAACATTTTAGACAAGTAAAACCTTTTGCATTTAATTTCTTTACAGACTGAAGTTCCAAACAAATAATCATGCTGCACTTGTTACCTCTTGTTATTATCTGTTTTACAAATTAAAGTGTCTGTTGAAGATGTTTATCGGTAGTTGTATGATTCTGATAGAGAAAGAGAAAACAAAGGTGTGAAAAGGCTGAGGAAGATTTCAAGAGGTCATCTTTCTGTCCTGAGGCATGGATCAGCTATTTCTAAAGCATTCCTTATGTAGTCATAAATCATCCCTGACTCTGCTCTTACAGTTGTTGACAGAGAAGTTTGGGAAACTCCTGACATAACCTGTTTCTAACTATCTTCACTGGTATAGAATATGTCTTTGTGTCTAACTTAGATGTACTAGCTGGCAATTTAAGCCTATTATTTTTCACTCTATCCACATCAGACATTATTGCCTCCACTTTTGCAACAGCCTTTTGCATATTTCAAGGCTGTTATCATGTCTCCTCATAGTCTTTCTTTAAGAATAAACAAATACTGTTCTTTCCTCATGGGTCATGATCTCTAGACCTCTGACCTGTTTGTAGCTCTCCTCTGCACTGTCTCCACTCGATCTGCATTTCTCTTGAGAAACAACTGAGAACTCGCCTGCAGCCCATGAAATGAAAGGATTATTCCCTCTGCCTCAGATATGAAACTTCTATTTGGACATGCCAATAAGTTGGGGATTTATTTTCTGCTTTGTGCACAGTTTATAGTGATTTTTAATAACCAATGCCTTGTCTAAAAACCTGCAGTCTCCCATTCATTTCTCAATTATTTCTCCTGAAGCATAGTATTTTGTAACTTGCTTACATATATCCATTTATCAAGAACATGTTGAATTTGAATCCTGGTTCTCAAAATAATTGAAACACTGGCTTGTATTAAATACCAGACTCTTTTGAAATACTACCACATACATAACTAAACAGTGTGACAGTAAAGCTGTGATAACTAAACTCTGGGCTTTCTAATTAACATCATCCCTTGCCTAACAAATATTGTATCTAAGCTTTTTAGCAATTTTAAGTGGTGCAAACAGAAGATGTCCTACCAAATTTAGTGTGGTGTGCACCTCTCCTTTTCTCAAAAGCTGTTATTTTGTCATAGATACAAATAAAATTGTGTGATTGTTCTTGAAAAATCAGCACTAGCTGTTATTTATTTCTGTGTTATCTTTAGGATGCTTATAATGGATCAATTTTTTATTTTTAAAAAACATAGGCTAGACTAACCACTCACCAGTCTCCTAGTTGCTTCCATCCCATTTTTCAAAACCATCCATTCGTTTGCTTTTTTCCATCATCTAGAACCTCACCCAGACACTGATCATACTCTCAGTGCCCTGTGGTGATTTTCACTCCCACCCAACCCAATTCAAACATGTAGTCCATATAAAAAACCTCTTCTTTTCCTGATCCAGGCTGACTTTTTCTCCCTTTGTCACTCATCTTAATTATATCAGCTTTCTTACCCCACAAGTCTTTTTACCAAAAGCATAACATACATTGGCCTTCATTGTGTTCATTGTTGTTAACATTCCCTTCCGTATTTCTTCTTATCAAAAATGTGGTTACAGAAATTTCCTATTTGCCCTTTAAATTTCTTGTAATTGATTTTATCTTCACTTGATGCTCGAGCTATTTCTCGAAATAAATCCTCTGGGTTTCTTACATACTTTTCGCTTATCTATTCTTTATCCTGAGGTTTAGGTAGAAAGATTTTCTGTTTTTATGCTTCCCGTATTTTCTCTGATTGGCTGTTTGCACTTTCATTCTTAATTTTGTCAAGAAACCACCAGTCCCTCATTCATCTCTAGAGGTCTTGAGGCAGAGACAGTTTTATATGTGTAATTACTATACATGCTGGTACCTGCTCTGGGATTGATCTCTACTGACATTTGTCTTGCTTCCCCCATGCTGGGGTCTGATGCCCCAGAGATTTATGCAAAGTGGTAGGAAGACTATTTGCTTTCCCTTTCTCTCCCTCCACCTTCCTCCACCCCAAGCTCTTTCCAGTCTTGAGTCTCTTTAGCAATATTAACTCCCATCCTACAGTAGCACTGTGCATGTCTTGAACATACCTCCTTATTCTCACATACCTATTCTCACTCAGTCCTTGCTTTAGCTCTGCAACCCATCCTATTCACTTGTACAGACAGATTCTTAAATAATAGGATCAAGGAGTAATTCAGGTGGGAATGGAGGGCTCTAGTGGGCTCTAATCCAGCCCGTTTAGGGCTGTTTAGGCCTTTGTCTAGATTTGAAAATCTCAAGGGATGGAGTGTCTGCAGCTTCTTTCAGCAGGCAGTTCCAGTGTTGAACCACTCTTTCTGTGAATTTTTTTTTTTTCTGTCTGACTGGAATTTCCCTTGCTGCCACGTGTTACCATGGCCTCTTGCCCTTTCTCTGTACAAATGTCAGCAGATGAGACCATACTAACATTTCTTGTGTGTTGAGGGGTGTTGTAGCTTTAAGGATATGCCAAATCCAGGCCTGGTCTGAGTGGATTTGTTAATGGTCATTTCTTTCACTTTGTACTTTGAATAGTTTTGTCTCAAGTAGTGGTAGTCGTTTCAACCAATCCCATGAAACTGGAAAAAAGTAAAAGGCGAGGAGACACAATGTGGTGATACTTCTGGCTAGTGCAAATACTGCTCTGAAGGTGCAGAAGCAGAAGGAAAAAAGCAGCCTTTCAACCTAAAATCAAAGATGTGCAATTTTCCAGCTGAAGGTTTGCCCAAAACTCCAAGCAGATGTAGCAACAAATACAAAAACAAACAAACAAACAAACAAAAACAAGAAAACCCAACCAAAAACCCAGTTACCTGTAAACAGTTAATGCATTTTACAGGGTGGCTAATTTCTCTGGGTATCTTATTTCCAGTCTTTGGTAAGGAACAGAGCTAACAGAAGTGAGATTTAGGGAGAAGAGATAAAAAAAAGAAGCAAGTGCGTTGGAAAGCAGTGAGCTATATCACCTTTTCCTTTTATAAATACATCCTTAATTAGGATGTTGCTTTTTTTTCTCTCCACAAGTGTTTGAACAGCAAATACTGATGATAAAGGCTGGTTTTATTAAATGAGAGACTCTGAGCTCTACAAAGGAGACTGCATGGCATTGTGTCAGAACTGAGGTCAGGTTAAGAGGATAGTTAAGTTTTCTGTTGAGTGGCAGTATATTAAGAGATTATAACTATGCCTTGGTAGGATAATGAGGGTGAACCTCAGTGACATTTCTCAGGCACACTATCTTTCTTGTCCCTCCAGTGAGGATAAGAATGCCCCGCAGTAAAGTGATTTGTGATTTTCAGTTAATATATGAGACAGTAGGTTAAAATACCATATGCAAATATTAGCATTGTCTTTCAACAAACACAGCAAGTTCTGGGGAGTTGAAGATGGCTATTGACACGTTTTTGTAAGAAAGCTTTTCTTTCAGGGGTCTCCTGTTGGTTGAACACTACTTCAGACATAAATCAATACATTTCATGGGTCCCTGGGCTCTTCTGTAGCTGTTTAGTTCCATTGCCTAATAACTCAGACTCTACAACTCCACACATGGCAGAACATGTGCATGTATGTGCATACAAATATATATAGCCACTGCCAGAGGGTACTCACTGGGGCCACCACTTATGAGCAGACTGAACACAATTTCTGTGGATTAGGAGGCCCTTAAGCATCGGGAAGCAGTGCTCCCTCAGGGGGATCACTCATGTAATCCATACCCCTTGTCGTGAAAAAAAAATGAGCAAATAAGGGCTGCTAAAATCCAGATCACAAGGTTGCTTTTTTTCCCATTAGCCCAACCCTCTCTTGGCAGTATAATATCCAGGAGGACTGTTATCAATTTTCATCACTACCAGTGCTTGTCTTTTTGATTCTTCAGGGTGTATGCTGTGTGTCTTGGAACTCTAAGCCATTAGGCATATGTGTGTAGCATTTACCGTCACAAATATTTATTTGGTGTAAATCCCCAGTGACATTTTTGAAGACCTTGCATAGGATGCATAGGGTTTAAAGAAGATAAATGCAAGGTTAGAATAGCCATGGAACTCCCTTTAAATCATATCATCCAAGCCGCTATGTACTACAAGCTTTCAAAATATGGTCTTTCTGAGTATTTTTATTGTGTTAATATGGGACTGCTTGATAATAAATAGGCAAATCTTGGAATCAGAAATTCCCTTCTGATTCAAATGGGTATAAAAACCCAATGTTTCCATGGAATATCTTTTGAAAAATTACTGAAACTTACTGTTTTAGTAAGGTCAAAGCACATGATTTTGATTTCAGTGCTATTTCTGATTATTCCAAGTGCTTATTTGGGTTGCTTCCATGGAAAATTCAACAAACAATGAAGACCATTTCATGTTTTCTGATGAAAGAATGTTTAAAACACATATAGCCAAATTCAATTAAATTTTAAAGTGAAATAACATAAGAGCACTTGGAATTGTTTACTCATGCCATGGTCTTGTTTTTAAAACTCACCACAAAAGGTTGGTAGGAGAATAAATAGACTGAATCACGGTTGTATCATCTGTGCTGCATCACAGGTAAATAGCTACCTAAAGAAATAATTAAATACCAGTCTTTACATTAAACCAAAAACTGTTGTAGTGATGTGTAAATAATGGCAGTTTAGACTGCTTCCAGTCTACAGAGCAGATATTTCAGCATACATCTTCTGGATAAAGGTATATATAAGGAGTACATAAAACCAGTAAGATTTATGATCTTCCCAAACTAAATGTTACTAGTTAAAGTGTCTGGTTGATATAATAGAAAACAATCCCAGTTTGTCTGGTATTTTTTTGCTAAGAATATTTGATATGAAGCCAGACTATCAAAATGCCAGCAAATATCTGAGCACTGTTACCCGGACTCCTGATAACTCACTGAAGATAGTCATGTTCAAAAGTGTGTGTGGACGTGCATATCTGCATGCACAAATAATTCTTGTGGAAGTGTGGTACTTTGTTTGACATTAATCTCAAAACAAGTATATCTGCTTAATTTCTAAAAACCTGGTTACTGAGCCTTTCAACTTGCTTTCTATTTCAAACAGTATGTCAGATGTTGCTCCTTTCCTGCTGGAAATGGAAGAGAGCTCGTTAGCTACTTTGGAAAAGTGAGTGTGTTCGTTTCTTATAAGCTGCATTTTCAACAGTGGCCATTACTCACATTGTCCAAACATGCTGAAAAGAGATCTCAGTGTGTAGGTCTGTTCTTTATACTCAGGTGTCACTGACTGACTTCATTTTCTGTGGCATGAATTCAGCCCAAAGCATTTCAGCTTGTACTGACTGGCAAGGATCAGAATAACTACCATATTCCTACTCCTGTCTCTGTGTTGCTCCCAGAGTTTCTGAGGAATTCAGATTGTTGTTCACTGATGTAATTCTCAAAGGATAGTGAATATGGAAATCACCCCTTGCACTCTCAGAACTACACAAAAGTGCAGATTATTTACATAAAAAAATGAAATCTAGTTCCTGGTTTCAGTTAGTATTGTCTTTTTCCCATTTGCTTGTCTTCTTATTAACACAGTCATTTACTTGAAAGTGTTTCAGGAGACACTCTAAGGGTGAAAAAGCATACAAAAAAAAAAAAATGCTAAAGACCTTGGAAGGATGGAGAAGTTGTGACAGGCCCTAAAAAATAAAAAATAAGAAAGAGAAAAAATAGCTCCAGAAAGGCAGCAGAATATCATTGGACAAAAAAAGAAAAGACATTGAAGACATTGGCTAGAAGAGAGAACTAAATGAAAAGCAAGCTGCAAAGTTCAGGAAGGGTTAAAAGAAGGTGAAGACTCTTTCAGCAAACAGTAGTTTGTGCAGACAGGGAAATCACAGAGAAATTCTGCTTTGGCTGAAGATAAATGCAGGAAAGAAGGAAATAAAATACCAAAAACTTTGCCAAATTGTTGCTCAACTTCTTGTAATTTGGGGACTTGACTTGCAAAATATCAGGTCAATTGAACAACTTTTTTTCCCTCCAAGAACAGTATAAAGGAACCACAGCAAAAAGCAATGAATGGAGCTTAACTCTAGAGTTTGGATACAAATCAGGATGTGGTGAGGTCTGTTTATCAGTCTCGGATGTCTGATGTTCTCTTACTACATTAAGGATATGCTTGAAGTAGCTACCATGTAAGGATTGTGCAATGACTGGTATGAAGTGATCTCGGCAATCTCCATCCCATTCCTGTTAGGCCTTTGTAAAAAAATCCCTTTGACCCATTTGGCACTTAGTGGAACCAGCGTGGGGTTACATTCCTCACATCAATCCAGCCTCCTCCACCGTTGACTGTGGGCAAGCCGTTTTTGAGAAAGGCATAACCTGGGAAATAGGTTGATACCTGCTCATTTTGCATGAACATATTGAAGAAGATGTAAGCAAGTGGCAAGTGGGACTTTTGTTGGGAAAAGGTAATAGAGAAAGTAGCAGTGATGTGAAGACGATGAGGCCAGGTATAAATTCTTTCTTATTCTGCGCCTACTTACAAAGCAAGGAAGATAGATAACATAAAAAGCTTTTCTGTGGTTTGCCATGTCTGCCCTTTTTGATCAAGATGATACCATAATCAGGCACGCTAACTAAAAAGAAACGTTGTTTTCAGAGATTTGTGGGTTTATTGGGAATAATTCCTTCCTGATTCAGCACCAAGGCTGCCATTTTAGCCTAATTAACAGCACTGTTAACAGAGAATCATTTCTGTTTAGTGCAAAAATACTTCCTGCCTCTTCACTAGAAAATCTCAAGAAAAAGCTCACGAAAACAGGTCCAAAGCAGGTCCAAATAAAGGTGGATAAACTTGTTGACTGACTTAGAAACTAGAGAGGATAAAGGAAGAAACAGAAGTTAGCAAAAAAAGAACTTTGCTGCTTCTTGACTTAAAAGACCCTTGTTTCTACGGCCAACAAAAAAACCAGTTCTGTTCTTTACTTCATACAAGAATAGATTTACATGGGGACTTGGTCAGTTTCTGTTGCAAAATTTCTGTCTAGATACTTATAATGCTGTGAGCTCAGTAGTGTCTCACAACTTCATCATGCTAATAAATTTATCCCCACAAATCGACTTTAGCAATAGGATTTAGTACTATTCTTGTTTTACAGATATCACACATTATATGATCTAGCCAAACTCACACAGTGTATCTGAAAGTGATCAAGAGGCAGGCTCTGAGAGCCGTGCTGTCAGTACTGAGTGCTTTGACATAAATTAGTCATTCTGCTCTTCCTCGTTGCAAAAAACTTTGCTTGAAAGAGGCTGTAACAGCACAAAGTGCTCTTAAAAAAAGACAGTAATTTGTCATGAAAGCGATAGAGTGGGTGCTGAAATGTAAGGAAATGCAAAGCAAGCCACTGTATCTGATATGCAATGAGTTTCCTGCACCGGAGGCTGGTCCACGTCAGACCTACATCTGCCAGCTTGTCTGTATAAAAGCAGACTTCAGTTTTATTAGTTTATAAACCAACAGTTTATTTTAGAAGATGTCAGCGGTCGATCAGAATAGCAACAAATATGACCAAATGTGGTACGGTTAGTAAAAGTTATATTTGCAGTCCCCCTGTTTCTCAGTGATTTCCCTCATATTATTGTTTCGTAAAGAACAGAAAGACCCTAGCACATGACTTACAGGTCCCATGCTTGAAAAAATCCCAGAACAAGGGGGACACAGGCTTCCTCCTGGGGAACAGCTGAAGTTTATGCAGCGCAGTCTGTAACTGACAGTTCATGACTCTCTGTTTCTAATGAAAAACATATATATAAATATTTATATATATAATTCTCTCTGTGTGTGTGTGCTATTCTGTCTTTCCTGTCTTCTATATACATGAAACTAAAATTGAAACCTGATCTGTGAAGAGCCTGAACAACCCAGCAGGTTTATCTCTTCTCTGGTGATTTAGCAGAAAGTGTAATAGAAATCCTGGGTTAAGAATTGCTCTCTGTGTTTGAATGACATTGTCTTGCCTTACTGAGTTGAATAACAGGGTTAAAACAAAGCCTGAGATGCTATTGCTTTTCTCATGTTTCAGTATTCAGTAAGGGTTGTTCCCACCCTTTTACAAACTTTTCTACCTGTCAAATGGCAGTCGATAAATCCCCAGTATATTAGGGCCATGCTCTATACAGGCAACTTTCTAAGTACTGTACATTGAACAAGTCTTAAATTCTCATGAGGAAGAAAGAGTTTTAATAACTGAAGGATTAAAGAATAAGAGTTTTTTTCTGTAGACCTGGTTGCACTATCTGGGGAAGCCAATTGTCAAACTGAGGTGTAACTGTATGTATGCTACGTGCTAGAGGTTTTTGTAATGTCTGTGATTTGAATCACACATTATGCAATATTAGGAAAAGTGAGTACTAGGTATTCAAGGAATTAACTAACTGAAACTGTAAAAAAATTGTTGTTAATAAATTATCACTGTGTAAGGAGACGCTCCAAGTGGGACTGCAGAGAGTCAGGTGTTAGTTCTAGCATTATTCCAGACATACATCAATAAGGTGTTAGTACATATGGAAATCATAGAAAGTAAGTCATGATATCTCAAGAGGTCAGTAAGTCCAAGCCCAAACCAGTATGCTCATACTGTTCCCTACAGCTACTGCCCAATCCCCTCTTAACATGGTTTCCCTTCTCTGCTCAGCTCATGCTCAACCTCCATAGACAACATGCTCCAATGCTGCAGGAGTTTCGTGACACTCAGTCCTATCTGAAGTCAGTGTGAAAAACAAATTATTCTTCTGCTGGTTTTTCCACATCTGGAGACTGTTATCACTTAGTCCTCTGGTGTTCTCATTTCTAGACTGAATACTGTTGACATTTTCAATTTCTGCACATAGATCATATTTCTAGATATTTTTGTTTTCTACTCTTTTTTTTCTTTTCTTTTCTTCTTTGGACTCTCTTTGCTTGCTCCCCAGTTGTTTGAAAAGGTGAGAAAGGAGGAGGAAGAAGGAAATTCCCTAGATTTCCCCAATAAAGACAAGGTGTTTGAGGTGGAGTTTTACCAACGTCAAGTAAAATTACTTTGTGAGTCTTGCAGTCTTCCTGTTCATAGAGGCACTGTTTGCCTTTTTCACAAGACTGTGACACTGTTGATTCACATTCTTTTATGACCTGTTGTAAGGCCCAGACCCTTTTCTTCTAGAAGGTTCCCAAGACCACTGTACTCTGCCTTGAACTAGTACAGTTGATTGTCCTTAACAAAGGAAGTCTTATATTTGGGATGTTTGTTGTATCTGACTTTCTTTTCTCAGATACTATTTTAATTTACGTAGATAATTTTGCATTCTAGTACTTCCTTGAATGTGCTGTCAGTTGTCCTGGCTGTATACATGGCCAGTTAGCTCTGGGCCTCCTGAAATCTTCATGAGAACAGAATAATTAATAAGGCAGAGCACAGTGTTGCGTTCTTTGGGTTTTGTTTTTATCATCTGTATGAAAAAATTAAACACATACAGGACTTGTGTCTAGCATTAACTCCAGCTGCATAGACTCTGACCATATTAATAAACTCCAGCACATGGTACCTACATCCAAACTGTGTGTTTATTGGGTCTGACTCTGTATTAAGTACTGACCAGTATGTGGGGATCATCTGAGAGGGTAATCTTTATCCCACTCGGAACTGTGCCAGAATGATTTAACTGTCTGGGTAGTAAGTTCCATTGCCTGGGAACATCCTCTGTTTTTCTGTTTAATTTACCAATGTTGTCTTTGCCATGGTGTTAGCAGTTAGGCAAAGGTAACCAGAGCTCTTTTCATCTGAAACCTGATGGTAGGATCCCTGCTCCAGGTGGGACTGTGAGCAGTGACGCTCATGTTTGGTGAGAGTCATCAGGATAAGGAGAGCTCCATCCCATCGTCAAGGGGATGTCTACCTACCTGCCTGCTGATGTAAAACAGTAAATTAGCTTTTAGGCTTGATCTGAACCGAAAGCTTTCCTGCGTGAGTGGTTAAAAATAGGCAAAAACCTAACAGAAAGCTACAAGAACAACTGCTGCAGCTGAATGGCTCACTGATCCCAATTACAGCACACACACAGGGTATCAGCATGTACTGAAAGTGTTACAGCCATTCTGGAGAGTCTTCACCAAGAAAGAGCTGAACTCCTAGGGCCAATGAGAAAGAATAGTTCACTATCTGGTGTATCTGGTTGGATACGTTGTTCGTTCCAGGTCTGCCACTTATTTCTGAAAGATTACATTAGTGTTTGTAAGCTGAAGGATAGCATAATGTTTCTTCTTGTGACCAATCATTCATCAATGCATTAAATGCAGTACAAGATTGGGCATGAACCTCCAACACTGTGTTTGGCGCCAACAGGGCAGTTCTGTAATCTCCAATGCTATTGTTTGTTGGTTCATTAGAGAGAGAGAGGACTGCTCTGTTTATCCAGTGTCTTGTACTGGAGCCTATCCTGGAACATTTCAGGTTATGCAAGTACTTCTAGACTGAACAAGACAGCGTTTAATAAACATGTATTTGTAGGCTATGCCTTTAAGCCTTTTTTAGCGAAAAGGCATCTGCCCCCATGGTGCCCAGGGACAAATTCTACGTTCTGAAAACACTATTCAGCAATGATGAGAACTTCGAAGTTTATAACGATTATGGCTTTTGTAAAGCACCAAGAACCATGTGAGGGCTGCAAAAGCTCTAAGTTTTTCCCTCAGCCTTACCTAGATCCTTTCATGAGCATGCAATACAGTGTATAATACAATTTGCCTAGGCTGAGCATGGTACACAGCCAGGCAGGATCTCATGTCACCCATCATACACCCAGGAGTCAATATGGGGCTTCACAGCTGTTGATGCTTTGCTTATCTCAGGGAGAACAGGGTACTGGAAAGCTCTGCCTCTGAGAAAAGCTTAGATGTGATAACGGATAGTCTCCCATGCTCTCAGTCACATTCAAGCTCTCTGGGGCTGACAGAGTGCTGACAAGTTTCACTTCTCCTCCAGAGACCTAAGCACTATAGAACTCTGATGCTGAGGGATCACCTACCTGCAGGAAAGCTATCCAGGCCTTCAGGGTATGGGATACCCAGCTGCAAGCTACTGCTCATCTCTCCTCTCTCAGCTGGTTCAACCCCAACTGTTTTTTTTCTTTAAACAAGTGCCTTTGCAACTGTGATACAGTCATTCATTTTTATTTTGGCTGAATATAACTTGATTTTCTAGATGGAAAAGGGAGCAAGTTCAACAGGACAGATGGAAGGAACACAATTCTGCCACAGTTCTGCCACAGTAGAAGTGAAAATAAAGTCTTCATGCAGATCCATACAGGCAGTGGGAGAATGTGGACCCACCATTCCACATCCTGTGCAAGATGTCCAATAACTGCCTATTGCCCAGAATTTGATTGTCACCCACTTCCTTCTCCATTATATGGGAACAAGCTTCCTCAGTTACTTAATTCTGGACTGGGACATTGAAGTTTGCAGAGCAGAGAAAGAGAACAAAAAGGTGTATAGGGATCCACACACAAGCTATGGGATGGGCAGTAGGACAGTCATGTCTTCAGGGTGTGTTCAAGCATGCCAGGATGTCCCTACTTTACTCCACATGGTCCTTTTCAAGGACCTGGCAGGTTGGTTGGACCTTGTTTAGGATACTCTGCAACTCGTCTGTTCTGCGTGGTCAAATCAGCCACTTCTAAGAATTTCCTATTAGTTTGCTTGGGTGAAGAATTTTTTCAGTTTCAATGGAAGTTACTGTGAGGTAACTATTTTTACCTGTATGAGGTAGAGGGAGTTCTTCTAACAATCACTGGCATGTAGCTAGTGCTATACACTGAAACATTTCAAACGTATACATACAAACTGAAAGCCTATTCTGGAGAGAAGAAACCCTGACTGGGGTCAAGTGTTGAACATGCCTTGCATCTAAACACTGGAGTGAGGCCGTGAATTTTGTTTATTACCAGTTGATGAACTGTTTTTCTTCTGAGAGTGTTTTCCAGGTGTGTCAAGAAAGGTGTTCACTAAGTAGCAGAGTGGGTGACATATTTTCTAATAGGCTTATTTTCTGTTGACAAAGTGGAGAACATCAATGTTTACACTAACAGAAGGGTCAGTTTTTCTGTCTGATCTTCTGTTGCTCAGTAACACCATGAGCACCCCAGATTATTTGGTGTTTAGGGAGTCAAAAACTGTAGGAGCAGGCCCATGAGTTAATTTCTTACTCTCTCAGAATATTTTTGGTTGTAGTTTCACTTTTTTTTGTTTCTATCTGGAGATAATTTCCCATCTGTGTTTTGGGTTCTTTCCCAAGAGAAAACTATGTTTTCTGTCCAGCTCTGCTATTTACCTGCAAAGTAATCAAGAGACAGAAACATTCTGGACCAGATTCACATCTTGAAAAATATGAGTGAGGTTCTAAAGGAAATAAGCAAATATTAAAATAAAATTTATACTTGGGCCTTTTTTTTTTTTTTCTTCCATGCTGTTGCTCACATATGAATACCTTTGCAGAAGTTGGTCTGGAATCTGTTTTAAAATGAAATGTTTTGATTCTCCCAAAGCAGGATTACTCCAGGAGGCTAAATATAAATCAAGAAATATGCCGTTAACACAATGTAATACAGGTTTTCCACATGTATTTCTTCATTCCATTAAACAAGTGGAGTTTTATTTCATTGAAACTAAAGCAGTCAGTGACAAAGATTAACTTGACTGCTTAGAGCTTCTCATGTTCTGCCACTCTTCAGGGTCCTGCTTGTGCCCAGGTGTTTTTTTGTGCCCTACAGAGGAAAGGGATATCCAGAACATTTTACATGTCAGATGCAACCATTTTCTCCCACTGTCTTCTCTGAAGGGAGAGAAACTTGTATGAATTCTTATTGCCAGTTCTTTCTTTTTTCCTTGCTTCTTCCACTACTCACAGCTGATTGCACATTACCCCTCTCACCTGGTGCTTCATTAGAGAGGGTGTGAATTCTTCACTTTGCAAAAAATAATAAAATGTTTATGTTAAGAAAGCTGTCTTCTAACCTGGGACAGACCAAACTTCATGCAAGATTTCTAAGTTGTGCATTAAACTCTAAATTCTAAATCTGTGTTAGTCACTGCCTTAGTGCAGAATCAACCACATGTTCACCCAAACTCATTGGCAGCCTCGTTTGTTTCCCAGGCGAAGTTTCATTTGTTTACTGTTATTTTCATAATGAACTGAAAAAGCATCCATACAGACAGAAGTTTCAGTACATTCTTGGACACAATTGTAAATGATACCTGAGGCATGAAAAATTACTTTAATCTGGAACATTGATTTTAATAAACTAATTGGATGTTGCTTGTTTTTCTGTTATAACATCCAGAGCTGCTTCAATGCAGAATTAGGAGGAGAGAAACCTCAACACCATAGCTGTACAGTAGATAACACAGCAAGTAAAAGGCAAATGTTCAGGAACACTTTTAGGTTGTCTTTTGTGACCAATAAATAACCGAGCATAAAGACTTGTAGAACAGGAACTAGGAACTAATGAAATTTAGGTTAACCTGCAGTGACCTTTTTTTGCATCTGTACTGTAGTTAGATATTGGTTGAATGAAAGAAAACAAACGAAATTGCTCTCTTAACTTTGGGTCTCTTCATGTATACATAGACAGTATGACAGTGGAATTTACTTGCAAACTTCTATTCATGCTTGTAAACTACCCCAAAATACAGAATTACTTGCAAACAAAAGATGTAAAATCAATGACTCAACAGAAAGAAGTTTGTTTGTTTGTTTCCAGCTGGTACCACCTACAACTGTTTTGATATAGTTTGTAGGGGTGTAAATTTTCAGCTTTCATTTGCGGATATGTACGCAGAGATTGTCCATCTGGATTTTGGAAGAAATTCCCTTAACATGTTTCTTGAGAGAGAGGGAGTAAGGGAGATGCACCCATTCAGAGGTTTAGGCTAACTGAGGCTTTACCTGGAGGTAGTAATGGGATATGTTTGGGTCTATAATGATGCTGCTGAGATACCTTGCAATCTGGGAATGTTTTCTTTGCTTACCATGCTTAGAACAACTGTCAGATTTGTTCTTAATTCCTGAGTTTTCCCCAGGTCCAAAAGGCAAGGAAGTCTGAATTTGGAGTTTGTTTTCACTTGTTTCCCCTTTGTCTATCATATGGAATATGGTCTGTACTACCGGTTTATCAGGGCACATTTCATCTGAACATTCTTCTCTACTATTGCAGAGGTCCAAGATTTTGTGGACCTTTTTATGAACTGATACGGATTTTGAGATCTGGGGGAGGGGTTTAAATATTCCATATATTCCTTAGACAATTATGTCAGGTATTTTGTGGCTTGCTGCCTGCGGGAGTTGAGCGAGGTGGATTGTCAATGGTGCTTCTTGACTTAGCACAGTTATCTGCAATTGTGAGGTCTAGACTTGATGATTCTGATGGTATTTTCAGCTGTACATGCCAGACCACAGTGGTAAGCACGGGAATTGCCTGTCACAGGGCTCCCACCATATAGACAACGGCATGGGCTGAAGTGGAGCAGTGTTTTGGGTTCTCAGACCTTCAGTATCCCACCATTGAGATAAAGCGTTTTGTGCCTGGCAGGAGTGACAGACATGAACAGAAACTGGTGTGGACCCAGGACACCTGGGATGCATCCTGCCAGGACCTCGTTGCCAGTGACAAACTGGTGCATCCCCTAACCACCATTTCACTTTCTCCTTCCGTAGGGAAAAAAGACTTGAATTTAGCCCCTGAAAGAGTCAGCTAAGGAGAAATTATTTTGATATGTAAAAACCTATGTTTCTCTGTAGGCAGTTTTGTAGTGGAAAACTTTTTTTCAGTCCTGTGCTAATAAACTGACAAAACTTTTTGAGTCAGAGGAATATGTATGCATCTTGAATTCCAGTGCATTTTCCCCTTTATATCCACCTCATTTCTAGACAGACACTGCTCAAACAGGATATGCAAGTGCATACACATGCAATGCTGCAGCACATTTGTATTCCCAGTATAGTCAGTATGTTCTGACTATAAGTCTCTCCATCTGTGCTCAGAGCAACAGCGTGCAGCCGTGCAACCTCAGAGGGTCTGGACTGGGGAGGAAAAAGTAAAAGTGTTCTTTCTGTTGGGAGTGGCAGTCAGAGAGAAAAGCAATGGATGGGCCATCTGGCCAATATATTTTTAGATAAATCAAATTGCTGCTGCATGCTTAGGTAATTAATCCTGTCGCTGGGATTTGAACTTGTTGCCTTTTGGAAGAATTGGGGAAAACATTGCCCTTGCTGGCAGACTGGAGTAGGTTACAGATTTGTCAGCATATGTTATTCTCTCTTTAATTCTCCAAAACAGATTGAGAGCCCTAAAGAAAGAAGAAGTGTGGATTAAGAGAATTAGATTCAAGCTTTCGTGAATTATTTCATGCCAGGTATCTGGTTCCTGTCCGGATCTCTAGCACACTGGGGATGGGTGAAGGCATTCCTTTGAAAGGCTGGGGAATAGGAGTGGACAACTTTCTTCTGCCTGCTCATCGGAGAAGGTGGTGGGTGTGTTAGTGTATTTTGTGTGAATAGCCTGTGAAAGCTGCTGCAGAGAAGCCTGCACAGAAAAAAAATTATTACCGGTATGTTTTGTACAGATTTGTAATCATTTGCACATCAAATCAGACAGAGAAAACTGTTTTTCCATGGATATCTGTGAAGAACAACAGCTTGCTAGCCTTTTTATGCTTTAATAGTTCTAAGCTTCTGATCACTGGAAGAACTAAAATACTTTGTCTGCTTTCCCTTATTCTACAGAGTCTGTTTTATTTACTTTAATTACCTGGTCCACTGATAGTTGGCATGGCCAACCTTAAGCACTGGTGGTCAACACATGCAGCCATGAGTATAAGAAGCCGGTGTGATGCAGTGACCTGACTGCTCAGGCCTGGTACAGCTCCACTCTGTATTTTTAAACTATGGTACCTTTATGTTATTGCTGCATGATACGTTTTCTCTTTTATTGCTATTTCTAGAATGAGGAGCAGAGTTGAGCGTGCACACTAACTTGGCCTATTACCTTGCTGCAGGAGTTTGATCAGAGGACACTATAAACCTGTTATTTAATCTGTTAGTATCTGGTTAGGTTTATTAACCTGTTGTGACACTACATCATGACTAATTGTTTATCTCCTAGTTGGTAAATTTGAACACACTAATGAGTATAAATCTGTCCTGTGCCTTCTAAGGCAATGATCTTTTCTTACCATCTTCCTAATCTGTTGTTCATTTTGCAAGCCAAATCATCCTATTCCTTTAAAGTTAAGACAGGAGGTTGCCTCTGTTAAAATGTATTCAATTTCTTAAAAATAAATTTTGCAAGATAATTGCAATTTTTTGAGCTTTCCTGAATATTAAATGCATTAAACTGGAAAAAGCCTACAGGGACATCCCACAAAGAATGCAGTCTATGCATTCCCCTGCGCATTCTCTCCAGCACACCAGTCTACCCCCCGAAACTGGCTGTCCAGCTACAGAGACTTACCAGATAAGAACAGGCTGAACAATGTAAGCCTTCCCCCAGTCAAAACCTATCAAGCAGGATAATTCAGGAACATTATTTCCATTACTAGTGTACCTGAAGAAAAATCTCTACACTGAACATCTGAAATTAGGACTTAAAATCTATGTTTGGATTCAGATTTGAGTGGTTCATGCTTAGTCATAAGCCATGAAGTTAACTCCTTCCTTTCCCTCTGTGGCTTGTGCCTGTCTCTGTTCTTGCAAGTTAGACCTATTTGATTGGATTACTTTCTGAAGAGATTTCTCATCTATGTGCAGTTATTCATCAGTTAAAAATAGCTCCGGGATATTTTCTCTGAAAGCTCTAAGTGCTGGTTTCCACATGTCTATGGATCATTCTTAGGATTAGGGTAAACTTGTTGTATTCAGAAATTCCTGGTATCTATGCACCTGGTATTTTACTACTTCAAAGCAGTGGTTTTCCATCACAGGAGAAGAAATGTGAACGTTGTCCACAGGAATCTACAGAAAAAGATATGCAAAGTAATGGGATACTTTCTTCCCACCATTTAATCCAAAGACCTTTATAGTCATCATTTTTGGTCAACAACAAAGATATGAATCACCATTTCCAATTTCAAAAATATTTAAAATCAAATTATTCTCAGTAACATTTATCAGGTTCATATTTGTCTATATCTTCTGGGGTATCAGCCTCCATCTCAGCCTCAGCAATTTTAGTTAGTTAGGACTAAACATCTTTTTAGTTTAGTTAGTTTAGTTTAGTTGAGACTAAATATTATGAGTTTACATTTGAGCACATCCAATTAAAAAAAACCAAAACCACCAAGCAATGAAAAATGTGGAATGGCTTTATTGTGCATTACTCCCTAAAGATAAATATTGCTCAAGAACTTTGCCAACTCCTTTGGTGAGTGAAATTATTCCAAACAATAATAAATGCATCCCGGTAGCTTTCCACTTTATTTGTGTTGAATGACCACTTACTAAATATTTTTTTCCCAAAAGTTTCTTTCCAAAAAGTCTTAAAATATCTTTAACTATATCAGACATAGTGGATTGAGAGTAGGCTGACAGAATCTTCTTCTCTGAGAGATGTATGATTATACTACTTCCAAGAAATGTGAACACTTTAGTTAATGGGGTGACTTGCTGTGTTTTTAAAGAGGTCAGTTCATTGAGAAAGCAAGCATTTGAGTGTTTACAAGTGTCAGATAACAGCTTTCTGTGCTATACCTGTAACGCTACAGAAGCAGGACAGAGCTGATCTGAAAAGCAGTTACTTTGATTTCTGTATTCATTAGAAGGAAATACTTTCACATGATGCTAAGAACAGCCCAGCCAACCTCACTAGTACAACACTAATGCTGGCAGTGAATGCAAGATTATATAGAGACTAATAGGCAAGGTAAATGTACAGATGGAAAATCTAGTGGGGGGAAGCATATACAGTGTCTGAACAAAAAAATGCAGAATATTAAGGGAAAGCATATACTTTTAAGCTGTAAAATGATCTGAATGAAATATGTATGTGTTTATAGTCTGACATCTGGTATATGTTACATGGCTAGCTTTGTTTGAAGAAAGTCTACCAGTCCTGAGTCAAGCCAAGTCCCTCCCTATTAGTAAGATCTGTAGTTCATAAAAAGACAGCCTACATGCTGCCAGTTCAAGTGCTCTGAGAAATGTCTTCCAAAATGTCAACAGTGCAGATTGCTGTCCTCGTACTAGTGCCACCTGCTCAGGGGAGGTCTTTCCCCATTTGCCTGGGCATGCCTGCAGCACAATACCAACTGCTAGCGTCGCAGTCAAGTCATCAGGGATGTTGTCCCAGAACTAGTACCCTCACCTGCCTGCTGTGAATTTTCTCTTTGACTATTACATACATATGAGAACAGAATGAAGAGTAATATTAATTCCAGCCTGAGGCTTCACCTTGGCTGTAAAGTTAATCTGTACTGCACAGTTCAATTTATTTAAAACAGTACTACATCAAAACTGATATTCTTCCCCCACCCTCCCCTACTCACCCCTGCCACTTTTATGAACTCAGAATGAAATCCTGAGGTTGGAAGAGGATATATTCTTTCTTTGCACTGCTGATAATAACTTGTTACTCCTTTTTTTTTGGGTCAGCATGCACATTCAAAATTGAGCCATCTCTCCTACCTCTGAGTGTGATCATCTATAGCAAGAATTGTCTAGCACGGTAATGAACACATTCCCTCAAGTCCTGATTTCAAATTGCCATATACTCTCTTTCATGCAAGAAAAGCAAGTTCTGTAATAGGATTTTCAGCAGCAAATTATGCTCTAAGGGGAGTTACCAATATTTATAATAGTTCGTGTTTTCTTGAGAACTTTAGATGTTTGGGGAAGGAAGGGTCAAGAGGTTACGTTTTTCTGCATTTCTCCCTCTCTAACTATTAGATACAGTGTTTAATTTATGATTCATCTGGATATGGACTTAGACCTTTCCTATAACCATCCCCTCTTGGGGGAGGTTTGGGACAGCCCAAGCAGTTATTTTTATCAGCTTCTCCATGGTTTAAGATTCTGTTTTTAAAAGCACTGGAGATAAAGGCTTTCAACACACTAATCCCAAAACTGAAATTGTAAGCAGTGCACCTTCCAAGCTTGATATGAACATGAAATAACATGATCAAAGAGGAGCACCTGGGAATTAAAGACTTAACATTTCTGGTCTCCGCTTAAAAAATATTTATTAAAATGCAGCAGCTAAAAGAAGATTCCATCTTCCATAACAGACATTTAGTAATGGCTGAGATAAAGCAATTCTCCTGAGTTTGTGACAATTCACTAGGAAAAATTCATATATGTAGTCTGAAAATAGTGTTTGGCACACTAATATATATTCTTCCAACACACCCCGTGGTGCTCACCTGGGAACTTTTCTTAAGCACGTGGATATGGACAGGAATCATAGCACTAACTTTCCTGGGATCCAGATTAACTCTGTAAACTTTAGACTGTTTTTTTAAAAAGCACACAAAAATAAGCAATCACATCCTTCCTTATTTGCCTGATATTGAGGAATAGCTCTTCTCAAAGTGTTATCCAAAATAAACTTTCCTTTTCTCTTAATCCATCAAAACAACAGGGTCATTCAGTCATTTGTATGCCATTTTTCATGTTCTGTTTTACAAAACAATTTATATAATTAAACTAAATAATACCTTTAGGCTTGAATACACAACCTGTGAGCAGGTCTGAACGAGAAATTTTGTTCCAGTACCTCTTTACAAGCAGTAAACTTGCAGTGTCCTCATATGCCACTGAACAAGCTACTTGCTCCCTTAGCATGCCTGATGCAGAGTTGGGACACTGAAGGTTTTGCCGTTCTTTCCCTTCTTCTGAGGGGTCCCCAAAGCCTCTCAATTTCACCCATCCCTGATTACTAACCCAGACAGTGTCTCATCCCAGATAGGGATGTGGGCCCTTCTCCTCTGTGTTCCCATGACCTGCAACTGCTTAAAATAAGTCCACAACTTTTTTAAACAGAAATTTTTATTTTTTTTCCTCCTGGTGTTTTCAATCAAGCAGATGAAGAGCACAAAACAGCAAAAGGACCATACATCTGTGACTTAGTTTAACATTGTGATTTAGTTGCAAGTTTGTGATAAATTCCCCTTCTCTCAAACTGCTACCTCTGATATGGAGGAGATGGGCTACCCCCACACAACTCTCAAGGAACCTCTCTGCCAGAAATGTGCTAGCTTCAGCTTGCCTGTTCTTCCACTCTTCTGAACTAATTTCTTTTAATAGTACAGTTTGCCCTTTGATCGTGGCTTTGGCCTTGGAAGAAATAAAAATCTCACATGTTTCTGACAGCCAGGTAAGGGGAGTCCCTTATAACAGGACTCCCTTGCACATACAAGTCAAATAAAGACACTGTGTAAAATATGCTGGGGTACAAATGCACAATATGACTTCTATTTCACAGTTACGCTTATGCATTTTACCCCTTAGCAGCTGCAAAGTAACTTACTCCTCTTTCATCCCATACTTAGGGCATTTGTACAAGGGACATGTGAAATCAACCTCTCTGCTGATGTTAGTCTGTGCTGTGCCACTGACTTCCGTGATTCCATCCAAGTAATACCTTCTGATGATCTGATCCAAAGCTATCCTGGGTGAGAGGTTATCATTAGTCATTTAGGTCTTGTAATTTCTTCCCCCCTAGTTGTTTCCTTAGTTACATCACAGATGTCCCTTTTTGGAAACATTTTATATATATTTCACATAGCTAACATGTTTTAACCATCTTTTCTCTCTCCTAACCGTGACTGTGCTGTCTCCTTACATTGCCTTATAGGCTTCAAGACAGTCCAGGGTTTCTGTGGTGTTGTGTGAATTGGTGCTGCCTCTGACATACCTTGGCCCCAGGGTACACTGCACACGTCCTTTGCCTGGCTTGAGAGGTCTTCACTGCAAGGGTGGCTCATGGCAGCCTTCCATATGGCTTGCCCTGACATATCCTTCTCGTAAGGGGTGGGATTTTAGGTCTCCTTTTATTGTTCTCATTATTGTGCCTTGTGTGAGAAGGCTGGGCTGGTGAAAAGGCTGTCATTCTCTGTGCTGAGTTACTGATGCTGGCTGTAAAGGCAATGCTTCACTGGTGTTATCACAGGTTTGTGTAAGGGGGCTGTAATTGCTCTGTGTCACCTGCTAATGCCACCCAAAACTCAGAGCTCAGCTCACCAAAAGAGCAAAGCCATCCACAGGGGCCTTAAAGATGAAGTGAGTAGAAGGGATTGCTTGGTTTGCTTAGGACAGTAGTGGATAGTGAAACAAGAAACAGATGTTGAAGGCTAAAAGGACAGTTCTGTTAGCCAGTCATCCAATATCACAAAGTGCATTCTTACATAAGGTCCCATTGTACAAAAGCTAAACAGACAATTCAAAAAATATTGTGCACTTAATCAATACTAATGACATCCTCCTTAATCTAGTTACAACTGTCTGTCCCTGTGCTTCCAGGGATAAAAATTTTCTTTTGAAGCATTAATGACTGAACAAAAGCAACTTCTGGAGTTCATCACATACTTCTGAAATACTTTTTTGTCTGCTGCCAAGGGCAAGATAGTGGATGGAAATGGCTTTTGTCCGGTCCCAGAGGCTGGGTGCAAAACACTGTCATTAAGAACTCTTTCTGAAATAGTGATATGTACTCCATTGTTAAATAGATGTTTAAAAACATTAGGGTTTAAATGATCGTAGGAAGTTTTAGGCTGAAAAGTATGTGAAATACTCCAAGTAGACCATAAGGAAATTAATTTTGAAAAATCACCTTATTTAATACAAAGTTTTCCAAATCAACCCATGTCGTCACCTATTCATGGGGAATTTGGCAGGCATGTACCAATCCAACTGGTATATTTTATAAAGTCAGGCAAAACCACAATGTATTTTGATAGTCTAGTCTTTGGTTAACCAAAAGCTGTGAAAAACCGGGGTTAAATCTTTTCTTCTCCTTTCCCAACACTCCCAGAAAGCTTCATGGGTCTAAACTGGCATTTCATCAGAATTTAAGTGCCATAGCCCTAACCTGTGATTTTATAACAAACCCACTCAGCATCGGTAGCGCTTCTGAGCATGTCCAGAACTGCCCTGCATCTTGACAGGGCTGAGGTGGCTGGCACCACCATCATGCCTAATTCCAGACACATTCCAGACTTGGCCTCCTTCCTGCAGAGATTCCCACAAGCTCACACTCAAGCAGTTTTCCTGGGTGAAAGCTGAGATGCACCAAAGGGATCAGGCTCCCTACAAAATGTATTGAGGGCAGCTGTGTGTTGGGGTTTTTTTTACAGTACTTGCAAAAGGAGAAGTGCTTTTGGTGCCCCCTTCTTTCTTACTCCTCATTAAGGTAATAGTCTAGTCATTGAAGGATTCATGTAGGAAGGAGTGGAGGGCCCTAGATTCCACATGTACTCAGGATGAAGTTGTTAAAATTCACATCTTTAAGTATGACATGACAATTAGTTTGAGGTCTTTTTGTAGAAAGCAAATGCAAGCATCAGTGACATCAGAATTATCAGGTACAGTTCCCAGGGAACACAAATCTAAACGTTGTTGTAATAATCACCCATTTGTAGGGACACCTTCATGTCTTACAGAGCCAGATAGGATGCCTTAAAATAGGTCTTTTCCATTGCTAATTGCTCTTGTTGCTCATAGAATGAATCCCAACAAATGTCATCAAAGAAAAATCATATTTAAGTGTGTGGGATGCTAGCTCATATCTCTGACATTATTCTCCCTCTGCATTTACTGAATTCTGGTTTTGTCTGCCTTAGTGAAGCAGTCATAGTTATATGGGAAAATGCCTCATCAATTCTTGATTATTTTGGAAACTGAAAAATTTGAGTCAAAAATATTTCCACTGAAAACCAAGAGTTTCTATTTAGGCAGGCTGCCAAGCTGCCTGTTGCCCAAGTAATCTGTCTGTCCTGTGCCGAAGTATTTGTGTATCTCTTGGGAGAGGATGGGATGAGGTTTACAAGTTAGCACAAGAAGGCAACAAAAAAGGCAACAAATGCATCTTTTTGCATCTTCCTCTGCTGTCTGACTGAACCTCACAGAGAGGTGAAGCCGTTCACCATGAAACTCTGGAAACAGACTGCCTCAGCTTGCACCTTCTCAATTCTAGCTACTGCTGTTCAGTGCTTGCTGCACAGCCCACCAAAAAATCACAAAGGACTTGATAAAATTCATGTGATTCATCGCTATTTCCTCATTTAGGTCAAAGGAGCTTCTCACCTTTTGAGCATGGTCCAGGGGAGGGAACGAAGCCACGGAAGAAGGTTTGCCCTCGTTTATCGCCAGAACGCCACTGAAGTCAGAGGGGAAAAAATTTCTGTCTTAGGGAGGAGGAACTTTGAAAAGATCAGTGAAAAATGCCATAGACACTTCAACTATTTTTCGTAATGTAAGACACACATTTATAGTTTACAGAAGATATTGCTTGAACTTACAGCTCTATTAGCAAGTAAAGAGCTAAAGAAAATTCATAAAAGTTCAGCTAGTATAGTAGCACTGCTAAAATTTGGACCTCAATTTCCCCAACAGCTTGACCCTTTTAATCTTGGAATACAATTGAGGCTTCGTGATTTATTTTGACAGATCTAGAATTTGGCCTTCAGATACATAGTACTTGTTCTACTTGTTCCAGAGAGACTATATATCATTTTGATCAACTCTCAAAGTTGAAATTCCCCTCAGAGCCAAGAAAGTGACATTCACTGAGCCATAGCCCATCATATTTGTGAATCATAACACATTAAATAAAGATAGAAACTGTGAGAGAAAATAGTGTTTAGTTTTATTTCCCTCTGTTTAATTGCCATCTGAAGTGGGTTCTTCTGAAGATCTGTTTAAATACAATCCATGGGATTTTTCCACACAAAACAAGCCCATTTCAAAACAGTTATAAGACATAGCAGTGTGCAGCATATGGGATGTGCGAGGCAAAACTGATGACTAACACTGTAGGCATTATTTATTAACTTTAATTCATAGTATCTCATATCCTCCTGTCAGCTCACTCCTCCTCCTCCTTTTTTATTATAGATGAATGAAAACTGATGCTTTTGCATTCTTTTTAAGCCATTAAATTATGTTAATTATTTACGGTAAGGCATCACAACGAATAACATGACAGGTCACTGAAGTTTTCAGCTTCCTGTTGCAGCAGTTTCTTGGCTTAGGCATTGTTTAAAGCAAAACACATGAAATGATCCCAAACAAACAAACAAAAATAATACAGACTTTTCTTCAAAATATTACAGGGCCAAATTTAAGGGAATCAGAGATTATCAACACTGATACTTGGGCCAGTCTTCTGAAACACTATTACACTCATGTATTCTAGGATTATATGTCCAAATATGCTTTCAAAAGTTGTTCTGTGGCAAGAAAAAAGTACAGAAAATGAGAAGGGACTGTCTGTTGTTATAGGCTCAGAATGCAACAATGATTTCAATGTGGAGTCACATGAAAATAATTATTGTTAGCATCTTTAGCTACAGTAACTAAAACCCTTAGATTTAAATATGTGTTGTGGTCCTGAACCTTTAGGTCTTTTTTCTCTAAAGCTAAACTCCAAACCTAGAGGCCAGGACCCAATAAACCAGCACATGCAGCCCTGTGCCTCCTGAGACCACCTGTCTGTTCCCGGCCAGGTCAGGAGCTCTGATTACCTGGGATCATGTGCTGGGAGTCTGCTCCTAGGGCACTATCTGTGGCCTAAAACCCCAAAAGGGCTCATTTAAAAAATAGTCAGTGTCTTTAACATGTTATAACAGGGCAAAGCCTTAGAGCCTTCATTTTGCAATGAGGAAGATTCAGCTTCAGCTCTGGTCTTGGTTTACTGGAACTGAGAACCATCACATGCTTCCCCAGGAGGGATGTTGGACACTGGCTGGGGAGGTGCATTCGTTACCTCTCATTCCTGTTGAGGATGAGCCACAGCGAGCAAAGGGCTGATAGTTCAAAATGTCAAAGAAAGAAAAGAGCATGAGGCTGTCTGTGACCCTTCAGCTCCCTGACTTGGGTGGTCAGGATGAGCAGGTACAGGATTGCAGGCGGTCCTAAAAGGACTGCAGCGCTATTTTAGCACTTCCATGTGTATCAGCTATCCTTTCAGCAAAATTGTAGTGTATGTAACCTGAGTTAAGTGAAGATTTTCAAGGAAACTTCCATGATTACCCAGGCTGGATACAGGTATTACCGTGCAGATGCAGCCTATGCACCTATCACTGCTTCCCCATACAGAAGCACACTGAGTGTATAAGAACCTCAAGACTAATCCCTTAAGGCTAGTTAAGAACTACTAGTTCTCAGTAGCAATGAAACAATCCTATGGAACAATCCACATCCTTTTGTCACCACCAAAATAGGCCGAAAAACTGATTCTTCTGTTATTTCTGATACTTTTAGTTAGCCTAAAGGATTGCTTTTTTCTCTTTAGAGTTGATGAACTAGAGCAAAAGAAATTGAATTATTTGGATCTAAAAGTTATGAGTCAACTTTTTGATGCAGAATGACTGATTCTTGTCAGTGTTACATAATGCAAGTTGTGTTAGCCTCAAGCAACAAAGATGGATGAGGCTGTACCGCATGGCAAGTGATGAGAGATGTGATTGATGTCTATAACATACTAGATGCAGCAAAGAAATTAGAAACAGACCCTCTGTATTGCTAGCAGAGAAACCAAGGATTGAATCCTGCAGCTTTAAAAACATAATTACGTGCAGATGTAACAAAACCAGTTTAGTAGTATTTAAAAATATATTGTGGAAATCTCAGACTTGAAGAGAATAGAAATTAAAGCCGGGAGAATTTACTTTGGGATACAGGATTTTCATGTTGTTGCTTTTAATCCCTAGAAAGAAATTCTACCCCAACCACCTACTTTGTGCATATCAAGTGCATCTCCAGCTGCAGAAGAGCTAAAGACATAGCCCTATTAATCTGATAGTGACAAATCCATGAAACAAGGATCGTGATTTTGACAGAAATGTCTTCACATTTTCAAGCCACTGCATTTCAGGAAGAGGTCGTCCTCTCCAAAGTGTCCTGAGGAGACAAGTTCCCATATTGTAAAGCATGCCCACCAGAGGAGAGGACATTTGACTTCACTGTGTGCATACAGTGGCCCAATCTGCAGCCCACATCTGTCACTGAACAGCATACACCAGTCTTTCCCTGACCTGAGTTACCTTCATTCAGCTGAAAAGGGGCAAAATAAAGCTCAGCTTTGGCTAAGAGCTTTCCAAAACTCCAGTCCAGTCTTTTACATGCTTTTACAACCAAATCTATATTGAGTTTTGAGGAATGCAAGTATCAGAGAGAGTAATTTCTAAAATCAGGAAAATGTCACTTTGCTATCTTACATTTTGTAGTTGCAGCAAGAGCTGGGCATAGATGTGGTTGAAAAATCTGATGGAAGCTGCTGTGACAATATTTCCAGGCCAATAAAATACAGGAAATATCAAAAATCTTTGGGGGATTGTGAATGATGAGATTAGCACATTAGTTTATCTATTTGTAGAATTCAGAGAATTTGGGAAAAACTTTTCTGAGCTTATTGGGAAAAACTGAATCTTTAAACCTCTGGAAATCCTACTGTAGGTTCTCATGAGCTGAACTGCCAGGGGTATCTGGCAGGAGAGAATTATTACATGTCTGAAAAGAGCATGTGATAGTTTCCAACTTCTTTCATAACACAAAAAAATATCTTTCACTTCACTAAATGGTTAGAAAATAAAATGGCTTAGGCTACAAGATTTTTCTCTGCACTGCCTTTCTTATAACAAACGTCAAGTAAATTTACTAAAATTTTGGAGAAATAGTTTGGGGAAGTCATAGCTATTCATTACATAGTCCCTTATTAAACAGGGTACTGTTGAGAAAATGTATTGCCCAGAAACAGGAACAAAAACGTGTAACGTTATGTCACAAAGTTAATGCTTAGCTGAATAAACTCAACTTTAAAGCAATAAATATTTGTGAATAATGTTATTATTAGCAGCTACAGATATACTCTGGGAGCTTAACAGGTTAGTAGGCCTGTTCAACCCATTTGCTTGTTTATTTGCTTTTGAATAGTAGTTACCAGCTAACAGAAAATCATTACGTGCCTCTTTGATGATTTTGTTTGGTTTGGGCTTGTTTTTTTACCAGGAAGACTTCCTTAAATTCTTTACCAAAGTGACAGAGTTCAACTGGTCTTGTGGACCCTGCACATCTTTGGTTGCATTACACCATGTGACCAGGTGGATCAGAAGAAAAAAAGGGACATTTTTTTCCTGCTTGTCAGTGACGAACCTTGTCAGTCAAAACCTCCCAAGGTTTAAACTCATATTCCACAGATTGGCTAGTGACTGTCATCACATCAGTTGTGTCAGGTGGCACATTACCTAGAGAGACTTGGAATCACCTGTGGAGGTACAGAGTCCAGAGAATCATCAAAACCCTGTTAAGAAAATAGTTCAGAAACAAATTGAACATGGGCAAGCTGGCAAACGGAGTACCCATGCGCTCGGAGCATAGAAATGCAATGGTCCCAAACATTTGTTAGCTTATTTACCTCTCCTGGCCCCTTAATCATGCAAAGTTTCTTAGTATCTGTGAGATACGAATGGGACTATTTCTGTCAGTAAGATCTCACCACAGCAGGGGAGAGTTACAAAATCTGTCCCCCTCATGGGGAAAGTGGAAAGGAGAGTTGAGACTGTGTGTGGGGAGCAGAGGGCAGGGAGGGAAAGGGAAGTCACGACTGTCAAAATATCTAGAATTTAGTTTTCCTCTTTTACAACTTCTCTGTTCCCATTGTTATTCAATATCTCTTTAATTTTTAAAGTTTCATTGGGTCTTCTTCCCTGTTATTTTTTCTTGAAAGTTAAGACTATGTGCCAAATTATCAGTGACGGTGATTCAGCATGGGGCCACTGAATGCTTTTGACCACCTAAAGATCTCTGTCTGTCCTAAGTACAGGATGCTCTCACTTTTACACTAAAGCAAGTTTTTTGTAGCTGTTGGGATTCCTGACGTGTTTCCAGCTAGGCACTGAAGCTCCCTGTGCTGTAGCAGCAGTGGGGTCTGAGGGGCAGAGGCGGTATTTCACAAGTGAGGATACGTTTGCACAGGCTGCTCTCACTTCTTGTTCTGGCAGTGCTCTCGAGTGACTTCACCAGGCAGGCATCCCTCTCAAAAGACTTGGGGATTGTTATCCTGAAACTTGTGGTGCAGTAGTAAAATTCAGCTGCCGTACCTCAAAATTAACAACTTAGTTAGGATTTCAGGGGTTTTAGAAACATAATAGAAAGGATTGTTCAGTTCCTGGAGAAGAAATGGCTTAATAATTTTGGGATTAATAATGGGGTTTGCATTGGAACAATCAAAGGAAGAATATAAATGATAATGCAGGAGGGAACTTCCCAGAAAGAGGTAATACATTGACGATCATAAGGATTTCAGTTGTCTTTTCTAGGAGGGTGGCAAAGGAAGCAGCTTCTGTGCAAATTTTCCCATGCTGCTCCTAGGTCTTGGTGAATCTCTTGCAGGATTACAGAAAATGTCTGCCAGCTGATGCTCTTCCTCTGGTGGACATGCCCAGTCTCTGCACGCGTTGGGTGCTGACAGCTGTTTTTTGCAACCACAGAGGCAGAGGTGAAGGTCCCTGTGTCATTTAAAAGCACTAATTTTCATATTAATTATTTTGTAAAAAAAAAAGTAAAAAAAAAAAAGTAGTCATGTTGCTTCCTCGATTTTCACTAGCATATTAGCCTCTGGAAAGCTACACCATGCATGCAGGAAACCATATTTTCATCATTTCTATCCCTGTCAATGCTCCTACAAGTTCTTCACTGGTCTTTTCAGGAAAGCCATGCTATAAACCTATTGTAAACAAACAAAACACTTATGTTCTGAGCTATGTCTGAGTCTCTGTACATGTCGTATTTGTGGACTGTGGCATTTGCCTGTTTCTTAGTTGCTTAAGAGTTGATGTAAGAAATAAATTTAAGACTAGTAAACACAAGGGGCAAGTATTTACTCTCTTCCTTAACTCATTCCCTTTTTTTCAGTGGAGTTGTTCCTATTTTTTTGCTGCTGTGAGATCATACAGAATTATCTTTTCTATGTGTAGAGAGGGATCAAAAAATCTTTGCTTGGTAACAGCCCGTGAAACACACTTAACTCTGTAGTGTTGATTTCTCTGTTTGAGTGTGCACTTAGGTTATTGGCACTTTCACAGTAAAGGCCGCTGCAGATGGTAGTGGGGAATCCTGTAGCTGGCAGATACTGTTGGTTTTTTCATTGCTTCACAGTGCTTTCTGAATATATGGATGCTCTTGTGTCTTTAAATTCAGTTTTTGCCTGTCTACCAAAATGATTCATATCTGCAAGTATTGCTTCAGTAGGGAAGTTTGGGATAATAACCACAACCATTCAAATAGAGTAATTTTGTATCTGTTCATTTATGAATTTTTCCTAGAACCTGGATTATATTTTGTTATCAAAGCTTATTTACTGAAAAATGCCAAAATATAGTGATGTGCAGATAATCTTCCACAGTAAAATTTTTAACGAAGACAATCTTCTTGGCAAAACTCGGACCTGATTCCTTCACAGATCACTGCTATTTCACCAGACCAATTTTGAATTTTAAATAAGCCTGTATAAGGAAAGGTAGGTTTGCCTTTATGCCAAAATTATCAGTATCTTTCCCCTTTTTTTAATCCTTAAACATAGCAAAAATTGTTTGCATTAGATTTCCTCACCCAGAGTCAAGGGCGCTAGTTATTAATCATCCTGATTTTTTAAATTGGCCTGTAATCCTTTGCCAGGATTACCGGTCCGTGATGGTGCCATGTGCAAGCAGCCTCTGCTCTGATAGATGCTCCCATCCCACCAGCTGCTCTTTGCTCCACTGGCAGCTCTGACAAACTATTCCAGCTTTCCTCACAGATTCTGTTATTTTAGCTCTTAGAAAGAATGTAACATTGTGAACCGAGACACTTTATTGCACATAGGATGACCTTAAGTAAATTATTCTGAATCTTTGCCCTCATGAGACTCTTAAAAAAAGATTTTTGTACTTCGGCTATTACAAGACACAAAGTCTTGTGTATTTTTTCTCTTTCCAAACTATCATCTTTTGCATCCTTGTGCTAGAAGTTGCTGCTTTGTAATAGGATGGTACCCTACACAATGGTAAAAGTGGTCCAGTTTTCTATACACTATTACAACTAGAAACAACTTTCTAATTTATGGTATGTCTCTTTTGTAGCCAAAAAGCCATAATAAATTAGCATGTAAAATAAACATGTTACAACCCTGCCCCTTAACTCTCAACATTTAATCTCCATTTCTAACAGATGTCAACTGATTGACAGGATCTTCACCATATTCCTCCCGTTTAATCTCCCCTCCCTTCAAAATACCTAGAGGATAAGTTAGAGTGGGTGTTTTATTCTGCTTTCGGCTGTAAGTATCATATTTCAGAACCAATCTTACTCATTTCCATGGGTTTTCCAGGGAAAAAAATGAACAGTGGAACGTGGTCAAAAGAACAATTTATTTGTGAAAATGTGCGGTTTTGGGTAGAGCAGAAATATTAGTGAATTTGTCTCAAATGTGACAGCATCAGCTAAAAGTAAAAGGGCATTTTAATTTTGCTTTTGCAAGCAGTTCTAAGTGGTTCCCCCAAGTGGACTCCAAATTACTACACTGGGATTGTGACGCAAGTTTGCAAGGACAATTGAGAATGTGGTCCCCAAAGGGCAATACATTCAACAGGTTAAAAGCTACTGATAATAGGTCACAGAAAGAAAAAACCAAAAGAATGGTAATTCAGACACCTGAGGCATTCATCTAAGAAGTGAGAGCCCTGGGTGCTGCTTTTTACATGCAGACATTACATGACAAAGTCAGGAGCTGTAATGCATGAGGTGTAGCTGAAAATCAGCACCAGCACCTACTTGTATCCCACTATTTAAAACCAAAATATTTTCCGAGTTTGTTTAAGCACCTGTAGTATTCAGCCTGTCCCTGCAGAGGATCCCTGGGTTCCTTCCAGATATTCCTTCCCAGACCACGTGAGCCATTTACTCAGCAGCACAACAAGCACCAGCAGGTGTATAAAAAGCACCCTGTCCAAGTCAGCTATGGAGACTGCTGTAGGACACCCTTTGTAGAACACCCTTCTCAGGTGCAGGACAGCAGGCTTGAGCCCTTTAGGTCCACTGTCAGAACGGACACCCCAGGCAGCCTCCTGTTATAGAAAAGATGGGTGCAAGTGCTGCTGACCTGTTTTAGTACTTTCAAGGAATTCCCTCAGAAGATAATGCTATGGTCTGCATGCCACAGGAAGGAAGATCTTGGACTCCACAGCCACTTTAGATACCAGAGACTGGTGTTTGACACCAGAAAGGTGGGGTGATCCAGCGCAGCCCCATCCTCAGCCTTTCCTGCTGGCCAGCTCTGGGCAGCTACCTGCTCAATGCACAAATTTTTGTATTGCTGTCCTGAGGCAATGCATTCTTGCTGTAAACACCAGGTGTTCAATCTGGGACCTTAGACTGTACACCAAGAACTCTGTACCTAAAAGGGGTTACTTCTGTTCTGCTTTGGATTTTGCCACTAGTTGCCATACTGGTCGTAGGTCAGGATGCCCAACACACAGAAGATCGCATTTTAATGAGTACCTTACACCTAATCATTCAGTTGGTTGTATATTCACACCATATATAGATACGCATATGATAAATATACATCCTGTCCACGAAGTCTGTTACAATTTTGTGAATCACATCACAATTCAACGCATGCTTTTAGAACCTAGGTTGTCTATATAAGCTAAACATTCTGTTTGCGGGCAAGCACTGGAAAAAAATGGAGTGGGAGAATTATCAGCTATTCATTGACATTCTGTTTAATTAAAGCTTACTGTGTCATTTTCCTGCAAATGAATGAAATTCCTTGTTACTTACTGATTAGCTTTGAGCTGACTTTTCCACAATAATTAATCAGCCAGGCACTTTGACATTATACCAAGACATGTAGGATGTTAACATCCTTCTGACTATGCAAATAATTTCTATTAAAAAAAACAAACCTTGAACTGAAGAATAAAATTACGGGGGAAAAAAATATCTAATGAGTAGCATTATTTACAACACCAGTGTAATTTGACTGACAACATCATCTTGCCTTTTCTTATACATCTTTTTAAAGGCTATCTAGGAAGTGAAGCTGGTAACAAAACTGGAACTGTTTCAGAGGCGTTACCGGCTTTAGCAGACAGTTCACTCCCTGTTGAAACTTGATATTACTTTATTTATTTGTGTACACAGTGAAAAAATCAGTATTTGCTGAGTCAAGTTACTCCAAAAATTTCAGTGAGGGGCATCATGAAAAAACAAGATTTGAAACAGCTGTTAAATCACTACACACAGAAACCTAAAGTTGCCCTTCTCTTCTCCAAACACACTCTTAGGATCCAAAGGCAGAGATATCTGTGACAACGCTGTGATTTATGGTCCAATATGCTCCCTGTGGGCATGGAGACAGGACATTTGGAAAAGAGACATTGAGGCAATGGTAAGAGTAGGACATGCACAAGTTTATCCAGGCATTTTGGGAGCTACTTTTCCCCTTCAACCTCATAGTATGTATCTAGATAACTCATCACAGCCAAAAGCTTTCTTTGGCCAAGGAACAAAAAAAAAAAAAAAAACCCACATTTGTGGCTCATGTTCCACTGCTTCAGTAGTGTAACCTGTAGCCCATTCCTCCTCATGTTGTACCCTCATGTCTTCACCTCTCTATTCCCTTTGTCCCTTGTATTTCTCCAATATGGGCAGCAGTGACAGCAGCTGCAAACACTATAGAAGGCTGAAGGAGGCCCAAGGGGCACTAGCAAATCTGGAAGGAGGCAGTGTGAGAGGTATCTGCCCTGTGCATCATATGGTGTTTGTTGTAACGCAAGGGCAAATATTCTCAAGGCCACCAAATATTGCTGTTATTGCCTAGGGGAAGGCAGAGATTCCACAGTACCTCCCTTCCCCAGCATGGCTGTCAGGATCCTGCCACCAGACCAGTCCTCCTCTGTCTCCTTCTTTGCAAGAATAGGCTGCTTCTCCCTCCACCTGCCTCACCTGCCTCTTGCTATCTGAAGTGCTCACAGGCAGCTGCGCAAGCAGCCTCTTCCCAGGTTGCATTAGGCTTTGGAGAAGAGGACAGAACAGGGCAGACACCAAGGCAGCCATCTTACTACTTTTGAGAGTAAAGTTGCAGGTGGTCTGTTCTCTGTGTGTCAGGGAGGGATTTCCTCCTCCAGTCTCCCTTGTGCCCATCACTGCCTTCTGAGCACCTCTTGCAAGCATCACAGAATCATAGAATGACGGAATATCTCCTGTTGGAAGGGATCCATCAGGATCACTGAGTCCAAATCCCTGCTCTTTGCAGGACCACCTAAAAGTAAACCACATGACTAAGAGCATTGTCCAGATGCTCCTTGAACTCTGACAGGCTTGCTGCTGTGACCAGAGAGCCTGTTCCAGGGACCAACCACCCTCTCAGTGGAGCAGCTTTTCCTAATGTCTAACCTGAACTTCCCCTGGCGCAGCTTCATTCCATTTTCTCATATCCTGTTGCTGGTCTCCAGCAAGAGGAGATCAGCACCTCCTGTTCCCCTGTCCCTAGTGAGGAAGACCTAGACTGCCATGAGGACACCCCTTGGCCTTCTCGTCTCCAAGCTGAACAAACTAAGTGACCTCAGCCTCTCCTCCTAAGTCTTGCCCTCCAGGCCTTTCACCATCTTGGTCACCTTCCTCTGGACACACAAATAGTTTCATGTCTTTCTTGCATTGAGGCACCCAATACTGGACACAGAATTCAAGGTGGGGTCTCACCAGTGTGGTGCAGAGTGGGACAATCATCTCCTTTGACCAGCTGGCTGTGCTATGCTTGATGGACCCAAGGACATGGTTGGCCCTTTGGGCAACCAGGGCATGCTGCTGACTTATAGTCAACCTGCCATAGACTCAGATCCCCAGATTTCTTTCCACAGGGCTGCTCTCCAGCTTCTCATCCCCCAATTTATATATATAACCATGATTACACTGTCCCAAGTGGAGGACCCTGAACTTGCTTTTGTTAAATTTCATATGGTTGGTGACTGCCCAGCTCTCTAGTCTATCCAGATCTCCCTCTAAGGCCTCTTTACCTTCAAGAGACTCCACAGCTCCTCCTAATTCAGTATCATCAGCAAAATTACTTCCTGTACATTTGATCCCTGTGTCCAGATCATTTATAAAAACATTAAAACCGAGCATTAGGGAACCCGACTGGTGACTGGCAACCAGCTTGAGGTAAACCCATTAACTACAACTCTTTGAGCTTGACTAGTTAGCCAATTGCTCACCCAGCGTATTATGGATGTGTGTAGCTGTGTGCTTGACATTTTGTCCAGAAGGATACTATGACAGACGACATCAAAAGCTTTGCTGAAATCCAAAAACATCACATCTGCTGTCTTCCTTTGCTCAATGAGATGGATGACCTTATCATAAAAGGAAATCAAGTTAGTTTAACAGGACTTTCCCCTCATAACCCTGCACTGGCTATGAACAATGATTGTGCTGTCTCTCAAGCATTTTTCAATAACTCCCAGAATAACCTTCTTTGTAATTTCACCAGGCACTAAAGTGAGACTTACAGGCCTGTAGTTACCAGGGTCTTCCTTCTTAGCTTTCTTGAAAATTAGGACATTTGCCAGCTTCCAGTTGACTGGGAGTACTGCAGACTCCTAAGACTGTTAAAAAATAATGGAGGGAGGTCCCTCAATGACATTTGTCAGCTCTTTTAATACCCTGGGANCCCTTTGTCCCTTGTATTTCTCCAATATGGGCAGCAGTGACAGCAGCTGCAAACACTATAGAAGGCTGAAGGAGGCCCAAGGGGCACTAGCAAATCTGGAAGGAGGCAGTGTGAGAGGTATCTGCCCTGTGCATCATATGGTGTTTGTTGTAACGCAAGGGCAAATATTCTCAAGGCCACCAAATATTGCTGTTATTGCCTAGGGGAAGGCAGAGATTCCACAGTACCTCCCTTCCCCAGCATGGCTGTCAGGATCCTGCCACCAGACCAGTCCTCCTCTGTCTCCTTCTTTGCAAGAATAGGCTGCTTCTCCCTCCACCTGCCTCACCTGCCTCTTGCTATCTGAAGTGCTCACAGGCAGCTGCGCAAGCAGCCTCTTCCCAGGTTGCATTAGGCTTTGGAGAAGAGGACAGAACAGGGCAGACACCAAGGCAGCCATCTTACTACTTTTGAGAGTAAAGTTGCAGGTGGTCTGTTCTCTGTGTGTCAGGGAGGGATTTCCTCCTCCAGTCTCCCTTGTGCCCATCACTGCCTTCTGAGCACCTCTTGCAAGCATCACAGAATCATAGAATGACGGAATATCTCCTGTTGGAAGGGATCCATCAGGATCACTGAGTCCAAATCCCTGCTCTTTGCAGGACCACCTAAAAGTAAACCACATGACTAAGAGCATTGTCCAGATGCTCCTTGAACTCTGACAGGCTTGCTGCTGTGACCAGAGAGCCTGTTCCAGGGACCAACCACCCTCTCAGTGGAGCAGCTTTTCCTAATGTCTAACCTGAACTTCCCCTGGCGCAGCTTCATTCCATTTTCTCATATCCTGTTGCTGGTCTCCAGCAAGAGGAGATCAGCACCTCCTGTTCCCCTGTCCCTAGTGAGGAAGACCTAGACTGCCATGAGGACACCCCTTGGCCTTCTCGTCTCCAAGCTGAACAAACTAAGTGACCTCAGCCTCTCCTCCTAAGTCTTGCCCTCCAGGCCTTTCACCATCTTGGTCACCTTCCTCTGGACACACAAATAGTTTCATGTCTTTCTTGCATTGAGGCACCCAATACTGGACACAGAATTCAAGGTGGGGTCTCACCAGTGTGGTGCAGAGTGGGACAATCATCTCCTTTGACCAGCTGGCTGTGCTATGCTTGATGGACCCAAGGACATGGTTGGCCCTTTGGGCAACCAGGGCATGCTGCTGACTTATAGTCAACCTGCCATAGACTCAGATCCCCAGATTTCTTTCCACAGGGCTGCTCTCCAGCTTCTCATCCCCCAATTTATATATATAACCATGATTACACTGTCCCAAGTGGAGGACCCTGAACTTGCTTTTGTTAAATTTCATATGGTTGGTGACTGCCCAGCTCTCTAGTCTATCCAGATCTCCCTCTAAGGCCTCTTTACCTTCAAGAGACTCCACAGCTCCTCCTAATTCAGTATCATCAGCAAAATTACTTCCTGTACATTTGATCCCTGTGTCCAGATCATTTATAAAAACATTAAAACCGAGCATTAGGGAACCCGACTGGTGACTGGCAACCAGCTTGAGGTAAACCCATTAACTACAACTCTTTGAGCTTGACTAGTTAGCCAATTGCTCACCCAGCGTATTATGGATGTGTGTAGCTGTGTGCTTGACATTTTGTCCAGAAGGATACTATGACAGACGACATCAAAAGCTTTGCTGAAATCCAAAAACATCACATCTGCTGTCTTCCTTTGCTCAATGAGATGGATGACCTTATCATAAAAGGAAATCAAGTTAGTTTAACAGGACTTTCCCCTCATAACCCTGCACTGGCTATGAACAATGATTGTGCTGTCTCTCAAGCATTTTTCAATAACTCCCAGAATAACCTTCTTTGTAATTTCACCAGGCACTAAAGTGAGACTTACAGGCCTGTAGTTACCAGGGTCTTCCTTCTTAGCTTTCTTGAAAATTAGGACATTTGCCAGCTTCCAGTTGACTGGGAGTACTGCAGACTCCTAAGACTGTTAAAAAATAATGGAGGGAGGTCCCTCAATGACATTTGTCAGCTCTTTTAATACCCTGGGATGAATCCTATCAGGTTCCATAGACTTCTGTGCATCCAGCTGGAGAAGATGATTGCATCTGTCACGCACAGGAGCAATGAAAAATTGTGTGAAGGTCTTGAAGGTTCTATTCATAGGGTTGCAATTGTTCACACATGTTGTGTCGTCGTTGGCAGGGATGGGAACGTTAGACAGTTCTCTTCAACTTTGCTGCCAAAAGTATTTCTGCTCCTGACTGAAAGAGCTGTGGCCGTTCTGTTTGTGCCACTATTGCACGTGTGTGGCAGTTAGGGTGGCATGAGCAGATGAAGATCTGATACAGAGAGTGAGGGGAGAATACAATGTGTCTTTGCTGGCTCGCTACCATCTTTGAAGAAGAACACTGGTTGTGCACAGGGTGGGTCTCTAAATGTGCAAGAAATAAACTAAAAACTAAAGTTTAACTAACCTCCTTAACAACAAATGAAGCAAAGACCTTTTATGCTGCTATTCCCTTACCCACAGTTCTGTAAATTTAACAGAAAACTGAAAAGCAAGTTTCATTTATGAATAATTAGGGAAAAGCAGAATTTTTTCATTCTTGGTTCTCCTAACTTTTTGCTGTAACAGTTTTCTTGCCTTATTAATTGCCACATATCAAATTCAGAATGTGTCTTTAAATGTCCTTTAACTTGTTTCTCCCTAATTGACATAAAATTTTGCTAATAACACCTTGACTGTTGAATCTATGTTCACACAGATTATAAAGTCCCTACTGGTAACTGGGAATAAATTTAACTGTGTCTCTAAGGCATTTTCTGTTTTGCTAATACTTAGCTTTCTGTGTATTTTAGTTTTACTGGATGTATATAATAAAAATGCCTGTATGGCACATCTTTCACTTGGGTTACACAGGACAGATTTTCCTCTGTTACTTGGACTTCTGGGATAAAATAGCTAATTCTTTTTCTTCTATATCTAGTAACCACTATTCACACATTGCCATGCTTAATAGGCAAAATGTGCCAAAACCATGCATCCCTGATTTTATGATACTTTCTTCAAAGGCAGTTTACTGTGAATTACAGTATAGAGTGTAGCCTTCCTCACAGACATCTACATCTACAGACACACAGTCCTACATCCCATTAGCCTGTTTCGATCATGAGAGACTTTCAAAAGGCATCATTAGGATTGCTTTCATGATGTTGATATCTGGTCAGATGCACATACAGCCAAAGCAGTTATTATATAACTCTGAAAAAAATTTACTATAATTTCTGCATCATCAGAACCAAGAACAGCCCTACGTCATTTCAGCTGATCCCAGTTCACTTTAATTTTTCTGAAAGTTTACCTACATGAGGAAAACCTGTGATGAACAAGAAACATTCACACCTGGAAAAGATTAGGCAAATAACTGGATTTATCTAAAGGCAGAGATAAAATGAATTTTTTTAGTTCTCATATTGATTTTTTTTCCCACTTGAATTAACATAGTTGATATTGGCTCATAATCCATAATACGATTTATTTAATGCAAGTGGTTTCTAAGAGATAGAGTATCAGGAAGAGACTGCAAATGTAATCTAGTAGATTTGGGCTAAGCATGACCTTAATCTAATTGGGTCTTTAGTCTCTTCTCCTGTAGCTAAAGAAAAGGCACCATAATATTGCTTTATTTGATTGCAAGCTCTTCAGTATCTTCCTCTGTGTTTGTACGCTGTCTAGTGCCATGGAGACTTCTGCCCAGTTAAGGCCTGTGGGTGCTGCTGCAATATAAATAAATGAGAATCAGGAGAGTGAAATGAAAGAAGAGATTGCTATAGTCATTCTGTATGTGAAGCTGATGTTCTCCCTTTCTAGCAAAAAACAACCCAGGTATAAAAAAGATTTTCTCTGTAGAAAATTTTAGTGCAGAGGAATAATCTTCCTTGAGGTTGACCTTGTTTCAGGAGAGAACTAGAACAGAATTAGGCTGAGATACTTGCTTACATCTGAGAACACGCCAGGAACATATTTATGGCATGAGCTTGCCCTTTTGTCTAAAAGGCAATAAACAACCATCATGAGAAATGGCAGAGTCAAGGAGGGTTTAAAGGTTGGAATTTATTAGAACAATGTTTCCTCATACCTAGCACTAAACTTTCCTCCACTGAATGTTCATTTCATTTCCTTGTTGGAAACAACGAGAATTGTTCTCAAAAAAAACACCGGTCTCATCCCACTGTCTTGTCTAGAAGTCTCCTGCAGAGCCAAACCTTGTATCCTTCGTCAGGAGTTGTGGGCACAGGGAAATGTTCAGCTGCAAATGATAATACATATGGGACAACAGTGCATGTTGGTCCGAAGACTCATCAAGAAAAACAATGAGGGGAACCAGACTCTGAATCCTTAGTAGTCTGTAAACAAGGTTCAAGGTTGCGAGCTAGAAAACGTGGAAATACACTTTTCAGCATCATACTCCTGCTATTGGGCTTCCAGCGAAGCTTTCATCTGCACCCACCCTGAAAAGCCAGGTGGGTCAGAGAGCTGAGCCAAGTGTAGTGAGATAACGCAGCTGAGCAGCATGGCCCTGACTTTCATGGTCATCCTTGAAATCACCCAGGGCATCCCCTCCTGATGGAGGCCACAGTGGAGGCAGAGAATTCTCTTTGCTCTAAGTAGTCTTGTGTAGTCTTTGCAGGCATATACACTATCAATGTTATTTAAACGTTCTTTGCATTGCACAGTCTGCTCCTAATACACATAGAAAGAAAGCCTGAAGGAGCTCCCCACAGGGAGTGTTTTAAAATCGTATCTCTCTTCACTCTCAGACCTGCATTTCAGCCTGTGCAGTAAGATCCCTTCCACTTTATTTCATGTAATCCACTGTTTGGCCTTAGGTCAGCTGGAAGGAAGTGCCCGAGCAGCTTCTCAGGCTCCAAACCACTTTTTGCCCCCCAAAATAAATAATTCAACCATATTTATCGCAAGGCCCTGTGCAGAGCAAAGAAGCGATGAATGATTTTCCTCGTACACAGCCCTTCCAAAATGCAAAGGCTGTTACTCAGCCATAGTCCTGTGACAGCTGATTTACATTTTCATACCACTGTGTAAATATACTACTCCTCCTGTGGGGTAGGGGAGTAAATGTTTGATTTGCTCTTCACAGCCAGGAAAGCTGGCTCAACCAGTGTGTGACAGTGAGGCATAACTCTGAGCTTCTTTGGGAGAGCAAAAAATCACAGTTGTGGAAATGTTTGTTGGCAGGGAGCTCTGAAGAACATTTAGTCCAACCTCCTGCTCTAAGCAGGACTATTTCCAGCACAAGATCAGCTCACTTGCAGCTCTTTGAACTTTGAGTAACCACTGAGATTGGGAGAGATTCTTCATATGTTACAAAAAATCTACAGTCTTTCATTTTGGACTGCTGGGGATTTTTTCCCCAAATCACAGACACTTGTTTTAAAAATGCAGTGAAAACAATCAATCTTTATTTTGTGGCCACACATCAGAGAAGCTATCAAACATTGTTCTTCAGTAGGTTAAATCCTATTTATTTTCTGGATGAGTGAATTTAGAGGCACGTAGATGCGCTTTCAGCAACCTCCTGTAACCTAAGCACATAATTTTTTCCCATCCCACACACCATGCCAGGTTAGGAGATGTGAGCATTGACAATCACTGTAAACATGAGTCTTCTTTGCTTAATGGAACATGAAAACTAATAATTTTAACTATTAGCTTTTTTCCCTCCAATAATCGTTTTGTCAGGTTTAAGCAATATGTGTACTTCCAGACCGAAAGACTCATAACAGATTCCCATACTGAGTGTGAAATAACTGGAGGAATTCCCTGAGCATTGCATGGAAGTGAGTCAATGAATGTGGTGTTTCTGCGAAGCAATCACCCTCCAGACCTAAGTGAACAGCGTTGAGGATGGTTAGCAGGAAAAGGGCTAATACATTATCTAAGACACAGGCTTATTTCCCATGAATATAGTTCTATGCTGTCAGTGAGACACCTGAAATTCCTTGGCAGCCCTCTGCAGCCCTGGTGAACATACTTCTTCACCCTTTTTCATCCCAAGACGTTTGAAGTAAACAGACCATTTTACAAGTTGTCTATTGCTCCTTTGAGAAATCAGGAATAAAAATGGCAGTGGAGAAGCAGGCGGGGTCATACCAGAGGTGGCAAAGTTGAGAGGACTGCTCTCTCTCACTGGACAACTGACCTCCTGAAACCCTAACAAGAGAAGATTTTCCATTAACCACAAAGAAGATAAATTAGATTTGTTTTGTTTGGCAGCAGCACGATGGACAACCATGTAGCTGTGACAGCAGGAGTAGAGGAAGCTGTCAAGCTGCCTGGATGGATGGATGCAGCATAGACCCACGAGTCTGTCAGACATGTACAATATGTGAAGAGGATATTTCCTGATTTGGAGGCTAATTTACAGTGGAGAGTGGGCTTGTTGACTTGGTTTCTCTTATCTAGCCATGTAAAATCAGCTCACTGCCTCTGCTGCACAGACTTCATTGCAATCTGTGAGACACAGTCTCTCTGCTCTACCTGAGAGGCTTTTGGTCTCACCGCTATCCCAGGTACCTTTGGAAAGCCAAACGTATCCGAGTGACTATATAGGTGGATTTTGTTCCATTTAGAATCCAAGGAAGGCATACTTGATAATTTCTGGGGTTTTTTAACAAAGACAGCCTGATGTTCCACATGCGGTAGCAAGTGTAGCCATTAACATATCCTTTATCAACTCTGTTTTGCACTGATTTTACACAGTTTTCACTGTGTAAGTCAATGAAGGTTCCTGTGCCTCCATTTTGCTGTTTTATTCCACTGCCAATGAATTCAGTAGAGAAGCTCCTGCTTTGTACTGCAACTATAATATGTCACAGTCATGGTTGTAAAATAATACTTTTTTTTTTTTTTTGTCTGGCTAATCTACTATATGATCATTTTCATCTTCTAGTAAGGAAAAGAGGAGTGCCAGCATAATTTATGGAAGCATATAAAGGTGAAAACAGTAGCATATTATAACTTCTGAGTGTGCAGTCGGATTACTTGCAACTTAATGTAATGCCTAATTGGTCAAACGATGTTTCTGCACTTATCAGAAGATAGAACTTTCTTTCATAAAGATGCATGAGAAAATTTACAGGAAATGGCACCCAATTAAATTTTATCGCACTTAGATAATACTAAAGCCTACAGTAATCTGACTAATAAATTATCAAGCCAAACAATACAAAGCGTCATACAAATAAGTGACGTCTCTCGCTGGCATCCTAAACGGTAGAATATTGACCATCAATAGCCCCAATATAAACTTGAGCCAAATAAAGCTCAGTATAAAGAAGAACAAGAACAAGGAAGTTCACAGTCTGCTGTCTGGCATGAAGGAGCCTGATCTTTAAGAGCTGTTACAAAACAAAAGGTTGCATGGGTTTGAATATTACTTGCCCTTTTGAAAATTGAAACGTATTTCCCCTCATGAAAACAGAGATTTTTAAAAATACACATTAGAAAAAGAGGAACAGATGTTGTGAGGGGAAAGCTCTGTCATGCTACAAGTGATCTGATTTTCCAAAGCTGACCACACTAGAACAGCAGATCTTATGGGCATTTACAGGAACGTGCAGGTCTTTTACAAAGCCAAAATTTTCACTGTGCAATTAATCAGAACTGAAACATATTCTGGAGTGATTCGCTGAAACTATTCCATCAACAGGTCCAGTTTTTTCCAGGTAAACTTCTTTCATACTTGCCAGTTCTGGTTATCCTTTTCTTTCTCCATCCCTTTTGTTCTTTCAGGAAGAGGAGGAGGGAGAAAACAGGAAGGGAAAGAAGAGAAAAAGCAAAGGAGAAAGAAGGAAAAGTTTAAAACCAAATTCCAAAAGAAAATTTATCATTTTCATTAGCAAATTTCCTGAAAAAAAAATGCAGACACTCTGCCCCCTACTTACCAAATTAATTTCCTTTTGAAACCTCTAAAATTAATATTACTTTGACACATTTATTGTACATTTTTTGTGTGTCATTGGAACTTCAACTTCCACCTGTAACCACACTGAATAGTTGAATAACAAAATACATAGGGTATGACCTATGAGCTAGCCTGACCACAGGAGATGATGGGCCTGTGTCACTTTAGAGTTGAACCTGCAATTTCACAATGCAGCCTGAACAAGAAATACAGAGCTGAACAGCAAGACAAAAACAGACTTTCAGCATTTGTGCAGTGTCAGAATTTAGTTATCATTTTGTTCTTTTTCCAGACAAGTAGAAACTCAAAGTACACAAACAACTGCTATAACCTTTTGACAAGTATCTTTGCATTTTTCTGCTCTGAGCCATTTCTATAGCAATGTGCTAGAGAGGAACAGCTCTTACTGTGCTGAGGGACCAGTGCTTGGTGTAATATAAACAAGTAAATTAGCTTAAAATTCAATTTCATTATCACTGAAAAAAACCACATTGCCCACCCCTGGAACCCATGGAATATAATTTAGTTGTTGGAGTTTGGATATTTTTGAAATGTTGGATAGCATTTTAAATCCATTTTCAGTGTGAAGAGTTTCTCCTTACTTTCTAGCTGCAATTTTTGATTTGCTAATTACTTGATTTTGCCTCTAACTTTATTGTATAATATTGTTTCAACTAAGAAATGTTAAATCTTTTCAACTCTTTATCTCTGCACAGTTATTATTTAGCCAATTCAGCAAATGTGGGAGGGGTCTGCTTTTCAACCTCTACCTTTTTTTTCCACGAGGGATTTCAGCCTTCTTTTTTTCTTTTTTTTTTTTTTTTCCCCATATTTCTGCTCAGATCCACTGCCAGCTGAGTGGAAGTAGAAGTGTTTTGTCCATTTGCTTCTTTTGTTGACAAGCTGTTCAAAAATTCCCTGACTTCCGGTAGAGTTCTCGCAATGAAACAAATGTTTTCAGATAGAAGAGAAGAGCCAAGCTGCTTTCTAAATTCCTGAATTTTCAGAATTACCTGGTATGCAGTAGGCCACTCAGCTTATTGCATAGGAGAGCCTTAATAAGGTTTTATATTTTAAATGTAAAAAACCCAATTACTAAATTTTAATGCTAATATAGAGATTAATCCAGCAGGGGAAGCACTGGTATTTTAGAGTGCTATTCATGTAAAAACTTTACTGTGTGGATACTCTTCACGATTCCGACAGAGACCTTCTGAGATAGTTTTTTACCACCTACATGGCATACTAGGATATCTATACTAATAAGTTGAAGAGGTCCAGAAATTGACCTGAAACACTAGCATGTGTTTTCCATATCTTTAAATCACTTCCATGAATTCTCAGGTGGCCTTATCCCAACTCAATTTGTCTCCAAAGAAGTTCTTGGTACAATCCAAAGACACGGACACAACGGAGATCACTCTTCAAAGGCAGTTTGGACATAGTGCCCTTCTACAGAGGATGAAGGCCAGAAAATGATCCCTGTAGGGGCTGACTCCAGCCTAGACTGGGACTTCGGAGGAGAGAAGATAAGGAGTCCTGGGAAGAGACTGAACTGTGCAGGTGAGACCTTCTGGAGACCTTTCTGCAGTTTGCTTTATGATCACCCGCCTACTCTTTCAGGTGATTTCTTTTATGCCTAAAACAAGTGTCATTCCCTTTGCTTTTCTTCTTACTCAGCCCCAAATTTTGGCAGCTTGTCTCCACTTGTAATGCCCTGACTGCCTTGACAGGGACCACAGCAATGTGCATTCAGAGCTCTTTCTAATTAAACACAGTGAAAAATGGTGCATATAGAGTATTTCAGACTAATGCATTCAATCCAGGCACTTCATTACTTGAGTTGTCTTCAAACTGTGGTATTCAAATTATTACCCCAAAACTACCTGAAATTCTTCAGAGTTGCATGAGACAAGTCCTAAGAATTTAATTTAGTTCTTCTTGTTTTTTCCTATTCACACTTGAGCCACTAAGTTAATTACCTGGAGAGTGGAAATTGTTGTAAAAGGCACTGGTCCCAGAGGAGCTAGACATGTGAAGCACCGTCTTCAATGATTACCAGCAAAAAACCCCCAAGTTCTGAAACATGTCCTGCCAGAGAAAAACAGCTTTCAGTTCCCTTTTGGGGAATAAAATTACAAGGTGAAATAAAAAAAGTAATTTCCCTGTATGACAGCAGGATTTCTTACTCTCTTAAAACATCTACACAAATAAACTTTTAACATACTGGCGACCTCTTCACTCTTTCCATCAGCACCAGGGATGCTTTCAATGTGTCAAAATCACAAATGTGCAAAGCTAGGCAAGATTTTTAACTTACTCAGCATTGGCTTACTTCTCTGTCCCTGGATGTCAGCGGGCTTTTGCAGGCTGCCATGGCATAGCTAGGGCAGAACTTTTTGTACTTTAGAAAATCCCACCTGTTTCTCTGTCTCTCTGAGGAACTGGCAAGTTTTGTCATGTAACAAAAAATTAAGTTTTCTGGAGCACAAAATGATTTTCAACATGCAGCGAGCAATGATAAATGTCACCTGAAAATGTTTACATACAGTCTGTGAAAACAGTCTGCTCCCCTTCCTGGTGCTCTTAGAAGAAAAAAAATATTAAATTTATCATTGTAATTTCATGCAGCACCATATTATCCACCACAAGTACACATAGTGCTTTTTCCATAGGAGTCCAGTTGCTTTTTTGATTGATGGAGGAATGTGAAATTGAACAAATGCAAATTTCTGTTCAAAAGTCAGCCCAAATTCCAAGTCTTTCTTGATTTCACATTACTTTGTGTAAAATCTGTACATTTCATGTGCTGATTGCCAAACCTCCATGAATTAGTTTCTGAATCTTAGAAACACTGTTCTATTTGAAGCTTTCTAAGAAGTAGTGCTTATTCATTGTAAACAAGTAAGAATTCTAAATCTGAGACAGTCTGGACTGAATTTCAGGTTTGTATCAAACATGAAAGAAGGCAAGCTATGTTTGTTTTCAAAGTTAGCATTATGAAAATTTCCATAGCTTTTTAACTTTGTGATACCTCTAGCTCTTTGAAAGTACAGCTTTTTAATGTATGTTAACATTCCATACAGTGATGTCCATATAAATTAGGAAGTTTAGTGAATGAGAAAAATCTTACAGAGGTTAAAGCTGAACTGTTTTGTCTTTAGGATTTGTCACTTATAGTTTATACAGTGCTAAAGAAGGGCAGTAGACAACAAAAAATCGCAAATCCTGATATTACAAGAAAGATGGGGGCACATTAACATTCTTGATCTCCACCTAAGCTGATCCTCTACATATGCAGAATGAGTCACCAAAACCGTCCAGACTCCTGCTAGTCCCTTGGGCATGGTAGTCAGCTGTGTTCAGCATTTTATTGACTCAAGCATATCAGTTCGCTGCTTTATATCCTTTCCTATTTTGCCAAGTTGCCAAGTTGCCTTTCTGATACCCTTTTTCCCCAGTGGTCAATTTGGGAATCACTGTTGTTTAGTGTTCACACACTGAGCTACTACTTAGTCATCTCTGTGATGGTTTTCTTACAACTATGTGAACTTAGTTTCTGGGAACATAGTCATTCTGCTCTGCTGTTGCCCTGAGATAACTGTGAAAAGCACAGTAACTTGCCACAGTTTTAGTTGCTTTGATTATTTTTTTTATTATTATTATTTTTTTTGTTTGACTTAGCCCCTCTTTTCTCAAGGTAATATATTTGCTCCTGTTTATGCAACACAGGTGAGTCCAGATGCCAATGGGATCTTGTCCTGGATTGGGAAGTATTTGCATCTATCTCAGTTAAGCTTGGAAAGCTAGAAATTAACTTATTTGTAATATTTAGGATGTACTATGCACTTAAGAAAACCCAAAAAAACAACAACCAAACAAACAAAACTATGTCTAATGTGAGCTAATCACAGATCTTTTGGAGGAGGATTGGAGGATACCTGTGTCATCTAGCCCAGCTTTCTGCAACTCCACAACCACCTGAACATACAAGATATAGACACGTGCCAGGAACCATGCTCAACATTACCAATGAAATTTAGGACCCAAAAGCTATAAAAAATGTATGACATAGGTAAAGAGCTGGAGAGACCAAGAATTTTATTTCTTCCTTAGGTCCCTATTACAGAAATTATTCATTACATGAAAATGCCCTGGCTGGCAAAAAAAATATTGGCTTTGGGGAATGAGACAGAGAAATGATAGAAATGATAGTGTTGTCGTGGATATCCAGACACATTCAGAGGCCCAACAGCAATGTGTGTAAGTGAAATAATCCTCACAATGGGAGGTGTTATTTGGAAAAAAAAACCAAAAACTTGTGGTTTATCATCAGAAGATAGAAAAGCAGGCCAAAAAATAAAAGAAAATAAAATTATCTTCAGTGTTTGAGGGAACTAACTAACTAAAGCAGAACAGCTGGCTACCTGAGACTACTGTTGGGTTTAATGACTTGTTCCCAGAACAGGAACCTGTGGTCTGATTTACAGAGGCGTTGAGTGCCTGAGGCACTTTGCTTCAGAGTAGGAAACTGATGCTTAGTGTATTTGAACACAGTATCAGTGATTTTAACCAGGATTAAAAGTTCCGTAGCTCATTCTGATAATGAAATTCTTTTGGGTCATTCCCTCTCACTCACTTCTGAACTTGGCATTTCCAGCTTGAAATTCTTTATAGTTGGTATTCTGGCATCCCTTCAGAAAACCCCAGACACTTACGGATGTATAAAATGAAGCATTCTGTGAAATATGAGGCCAACACATGTAAATACAACTGCATTGGCTTTGGTGGGAGTTCAACCTGCTTACTCAGAGGTCAGACATGACCCAAAGAAAAGCTGGGACTTGCCCACGGTCATGGTGAAGAGTCACTATCAGAGTTCCCAGCACCTGAGTCATGTATTTGTCTGAGTCATCCACACCTCTGTCAGTACACGGTTTCATCCATGGTGCATCATGCCCTCTTCCTTTCACTCACTCTCTGTTGGCTCCTAATTTAAACTGTGTGATCCTGACATTTACCCTGGGTTCAATTTCAAGTTTCTCAGTCGTCTCCCTCCTTGTTCCCCTTTCTCATTGTCCTGTCCCATCCAGGATTTGTGTCAGTGGCTCAGCCCTTTCTCCCAGTTTCTGTAAGAAGCATGGAGTCAGAGTACATCTCCCTTATCATCCCTTCCCCACCCTCCAACTACTGTGTCTAGGAGACTGAGGACAGCAGGTTGCCTCCTCACTTCTCTCCATGGAGGAGGACTACCACATTTTTCACTGACAAAACCAAAAAAAATCTTTCCTTAGCTGTAATCATTTTGTGTTTTGTGTGGCCAGGAAAAGAATCACTGGATTTACAGCCAGTGGTTGTCTTATTAGTAAATTAGCGTAAAATATAAGTACTCAATCAGCATTGTTAAACCTCAATCCTGTCTCCGTACAAAACTGTTGCTGTCAACTTGCACACGTTTTACCTGTAAATAGCACAATATCTATCTGCAGCAAAAGCCAATCTTGTGATGCCATGAGTCAGAAACTAGAGAGTAACGGGAGAAAATGAGTATTCTTCAAAATTAATCCCGTAATCTGTAAATCATCTCACAGCTTGGCAGACGTGTCACCACAGCTGTGCTATTGCCGACAGAATGGCAATGCTGACTGTAGCTGCCTTAGTTAGGGACAGGAGCATATTTAATTGTCCATATGCAGTTATATACCCTGTATTTTACCACCAAATACAGAAAGGAAGGTAACAGTGGTACCAATCAATTTCTTGACGCTGACAATACTCTCATGTTCTTTTTGATATTCTTTGAAGGTTTTTGAGTGCCGTGCCTCTGTTTTGGAGTAATAGCTGTTAAAAGTTGTAATGCTTAATTCATTTTTTATAATACAACATCACTGCCTGTTTGGAAAAATTATGATAAGTATATTTGGACAACAGTCTTCTGCTTTGTGCGTCCCAAACAATTAAAAAGGAAAATTTTACAGAGGCATGAAATATTTAATATTCTCAGATTTAAAATTCATGCTACAAGGAGAACCATCCAGCTGCAGTAATTGTTGCTCATCACTTATACCGATGGTCACAATGTTAAAAAAAACCTATCATCAAGTCAAGTAATGCTGTAATATAACTCCAACACCTGGTGCTCTATGAGGGAACACTTTATTTAAGTTTCTACCTGTTTTTGACTGATTAACACTTAAATACAGGCTGTTGGTATCTCTGTGTGGACATGTCTCTTAATGGGCAAAGAGCAAACACAGCTTTAAAAAAAGAAAAACAACCAGCCAAACCTCTCAAGTTGCTCAGCTAATCTTGGAAAAGTTACAAGAATGGATATTTAATATATTGAAGTTCAGGTAAATGAGTCTTCGACATCACCAGCTGCTGAATCAGGATTATCTCTACGTATGAAACAGACACAAGAATCATCAAAGCTTCCTCATTTCTCTCTCTAAACCTGTGGTAATTTTGATTTATAATTAAAATTCCTTTATGTTCTCATACGAACAGCAATTTACTGGATGGAGCAATTTAGAGTCTCGGAGGTCATAGAGTCTCTGTCCAGTTAAGCAAAATAAAAAAAATAAAAAAAAAAATAGGTGGAGTAGCTTTTAAGTACATTGACCAGCAGCTCTGTGAGGTGCCCAGCTGCTGCGGGGCATGGGCAGAGCTGGAAGCCTTGGGAGCGTGATGCAAAGCCCTGCGCACCGAGCAGGGCTCTGCCAGGGCTGGCGGCAGAAATTGCTGAGCACAGGGGTACATCCAGCACCGCGTCCTACCCTCAGCCTGGGACGCTGTGCACGCATGTTTGGCTGCTCAGGGGCTGCAGCCCTGAGTCCTCTTGTGAAGGCTGGTGCTGATATTTTTCATTCAAAGGACTAAATGGGCTGTGCTATTTTGTTTCCGTACCATCAGAAATAACCTCTGCTTTGCGTGATAGCTGAGTCTTCGCCGCATTTGGGGAGCTGGGAAGCCTGGACAGGTTGCTTTCCCAGCCTGGGGAGTTTTAAGCCCATCTCTCTCATCTCCAGTTGATCAGCTCAGCCACCCCTGTCCCTCCCCAACCATCTCTGCCACATTCAGTAGCCATGCGATGTTAAGGGAGCCACCTTGGGAAGCACCAAAACTCACCTCCTTGCCTCCTGTTGCATGTGGAAACTACCAGCCCAGAGGTTCATTTATTTTGTCTCTCACTCTGCACAGGGACACAGTCTCCATGGAAGGTTCGAAAACTGCCCTTTGCTGTTTTTTGAATCACAGAATCACAGGGGTTGGAAGGGACGTCTGGAGATCACCTAGTCCACACACACACACCACCACCCCTGCCCTGCCAGAGCAGGGCCGCCTACAGCAGGTTTCCCAGGATGGCATCCGGGCGGGTTTGGAATGTCTCCAGAGTCACAGACTCCACCACCTCTCTGGGCAGCCTGTGCCAGTGCTCTGCCACTCTCAAAGTAAAGAAGTTCCTCCTCACGTTCAGATGGAACTTCGTATGTTCAACTTCGTGCCTGTCACCTCTTGTCCTGTCACTGGGCACCACTGAAGAAAGACTGGCATCCTCCCCTTGGCACCCTCCCGTTAAGTACTTTAAGCATTGATGAGATCCCTGTTATGCTTAGGCAACAGCCTGACCAATGTGGAAAAGCCCTGCACAGGCATAAGAGCAGGAGTGGAGGCACTTCAGGAAGGGCCATGGCATACAGGTAAGCGCTGTGTAAATTCAGGTCCTGATATTGTTGGGTCTCCACTGAGCAGAGGGAGACCAGAGCTGGTATTTAGATCAGATGCTTCTGGTTCACCAAAGTCCTTTCTTGGATTTGTAAAAATTCACAGACTTTCTGGCAATAAAACACATGGATAAACCATAGCTTGAGTCCATCAAGATATAATACATATGTATCTCCAAAGTGTTTGGCAGTATAAATAGTTTTAATAAATCCAGGCCCTCCTAAATTGGTCTTCTTAGAGCATACTATCAAATGGAGTTTTATAGTGATATGTAATGGCAAACACGTTGAATTAAAACATCTCATTCAGATAAAATACAGCACTTTCACATGTCCGATCATGCTGAATTGTCCCCTAATAAGAAACAATAAGAAGAAATGTGTTAATATGTTCCTTAGTGGTAAAGTAACAGCATTTAGCATCTTTCTATGTGCAGTTTGTGTCAGACTGCAGTATTTTTTGTCCAACAAGCCTAGTGCTTTGTCTTCTACCTGCCAAGGGGCAAAAGACAACCACATAGCAAGACACCAAAACAGATTAGTCACTACTCCTCCAACATTTTCTAACTCTTTTCATCTACAGATGGAAGAGCAAAGTAGAGAACAATGAAAGGATGTGAAGTTGTGGGAGTTCAACAGTTAAGTCTTTGTTATTTCATTCAGCTGTTAACTTCAGCAAATATTGTAACTTGTAAAGCATTTTTATTTTGTCATGAATTCCACTGGAGAGTATGGTGCATTGCAGGTGAGAGGTTCAAATAGATGGAGACAATGGAACTATATAATATATAAAGTGCACTGCTCTTTATGTAAGGCTTAATTGGTAAGGGAGAGAGCAGAATGATCAATGAGTACAAGATACCTACATGAAGAAATAAAAAGCATCAGAAATAATCTGTTTTCTTAATGACAAAAGACCAGAGGGATGCCTAAAGATATGTGCCAGACAGGTCTGGGCATGATTTCAGTGCTGATTAGGGAAGGAGTTGCACAGCTTCTCCTCTACACTGTGTAGTTGCACTAAGGGGGATTTAGTCCTATTAGCCTTCTTCCCTCTGCCCGATAAATCTTTTACTGCTAACAACAGATTTACTTAGTGCATATCTCAGTGATTCACAAAAGGTAATGACCAATGAAACAGTTTGATTTGCAGCCAATCTACATTACTGATATCTTTAATGTGTTCACAGCCCCAACTCTGTTGGAAGAGCACTTTGTACAATTACCAAAACAAAGCTGAGTTTCCTGGGTCTGCTCAGTTCCTATTGCTCATATCAGTTTCCCTCAGAAAGGTCTTCAAGCTTTGCTTTGCAGCTTGCAAATTTGCATCTATGTGAGCCTGAACAGGTAATTGTACTGACCCTAGCAGGGCTGCTTCATCCATTTTTACTTTTTCAACATTACATCTAATGGCAAATGACTTTAGGGGTCAGATTTTCACCTTACGTACTTACTTACATCATAGCAAAATAAACTCTTTCTTGTCATAAAACACCTCACAGCCACACTAACCTCATACCTCCCTCTGATAAAGCACACTGTGCAATCATGTCCTGCAAGTTTTCTCACACAAAAAGCCTGATTCCTGCTTAGATGAGCCTCACACAGAGAAGTAAACTAATTACAAGGGAATCTTTAACTGAAACCTTCAAGCGACAGCCCAAATCCTAGACATTAATGGAATTAATACAAGGCCAACTGTTATTGAAGTGAGAAGATGGTGGCGAAGAAGGTGGTGATCAGAAGAGTCAGCATGGACTTTCCAAGGACAAATCATGCCTGA
>VZSF01006719.1:159095-173177 GCA_013398295.1 Chionis minor | reverse complement strand
CGCGTCTGCCTCCCCTCGTGGCGTGGTGGGAGGACCCGGGGGGACCCCTCGGGGGGACCGTGAGGGCTGTCGGTGCTCCTCGCGGTGCCATGTGGCATCTTTGGGTCCCTCCTGGTGCCGTGTGTGGGCTTTGGGCGGTCCCTTATGGTGCCATGTGGGGGCTTTAGGTCCCTCCTGGTACCATGTGGGGGCTTGGAGTCCTTGAAAGTGCCATGTGGGCACTTTGGGTCCCTAATGGTGCCATGTGGCATCTTTGAGTNGGGCTTTGGGCGGTCCCTTATGGTGCCATGTGGGGGCTTTAGGTCCCTCCTGGTACCATGTGGGGGCTTGGAGTCCTTGAAAGTGCCATGTGGGCACTTTGGGTCCCTAATGGTGCCATGTGGCATCTTTGAGTCCCTCCTAGTGCCGTGTGGGTGCTTTGGGCATTCCCTCATGCTGCCATGTGGCATCTTTGAGTCCCTCCTGGTGCCATGTGGGGGCTTGGAGTCCTTCAAAGTGCCATGTGGGTGCTTTGGGAGGTCCCTTATGGTGCCATGTGGGGGCTTTGAGTCCCTCCTGGTGCCATGTGGGTGCTTTGGGCGGTCCCTCATGGTGCCATGTGGCATCTTTGAGTCCCTCCTGCTGCCGTGTGGGGGCTTGGAGTCCTTCAAAGTGCCATGTGGGCACTTTGGGTCCCTAATGGTGCCATGCGGCATCTTTGAGTCCCTCCTGGTGCTGTGTGGGTGCTTTGGGCAGACCCTCATTGTGCCATGTGGGCACTTTGGGCAGTCCCTAATGGTGCCGTGTGGCATCTTTGAGTCCCTCCTGGTGCCATGTGGAGGCTTGGAGTCCTTCAAAGTGCCATATGGGGGCTTTGGGTCCCTCATGGTGACATGTGGGTGCCTTGGGAGGTCCCTCATGGTGCCACGTGGGGGTTTGGAGTCCTTCAAAGTGCCATGTGGGGTCTTTGGGCAGTCCCTCATGGTGTCATGTGGGGGCTTTGGGTCCCTAATGGTGACACATGGGTGCTTTGGGGGGGTCCCTCATGGTGCCACGTGGGGGTTTGGAGTCCTTCAAAGTGCCATGTGGGGTCTTTGGGCAGTCCCTCATGGTGTCATGTGGGGGCTTTGGGTCCCTCATGGTGCCACGTGGGGGCTTGGAGTCCTTCAAAATGCCATATAGGGTCTTTGGGGGGTCCCTCACGGTGCCATGTGGGGGTTCTCGCTCCCTTCATGGTGCCATGTAAGGTCTTTGTGGTCCCCCCATGGCGCTACCTGGGTCTGGGTCTCCTCGTGGCATGGTGGGAGGACTGTGGGGAACCCCTCCTGGGGACCGTGAGGGCTTCCGGTGCCCTCGTGGTGCCATGTGGGGCTTTCAATCTATCATGGTGCCATGTGGGGGATCTCACTTTCTTCATCGTACCAGGTGAGGTCTTTGGGATCTTCTCATGGTGCCATGTGGGGGCTTTGGAGTCCCCTCATGGTACCACGTGGGGGCTTTGGGTCTCTACTGGCATGGCGTGGGGTCTTCAGGTTTGTCATGAAAATTTGCAGCTGAGCAAGGTGAGCACCAGTCAGTTGTGAATTTTTGTGAGAGATGCCTGCTTGCCACCTCTCCCTGCCCCTCATCTCACCCACGTTCTCAGTTGGTGCTTGATGCTGGTTTTCCACCAGCACAAACGAGCTGAGTGGGATGGAGCTTTCCCCGCGGGTGCTGGGGTTAGGTCAGGATCAGGTCCAAGGGCTTTGTGGGTGCGAAGCTGGCAAGGGAGATGAAAGTGTGTCTGCTGGAACTGACACAAACCATTTCACTGGCCTCAGCAGATTTTGCAACACTTTTTATAGCAAAACCCTCGTCCCACGGGTGGTGGCGACTTTAGTGGGGTAAGATGTGACCTTGGTACTGCAGTCCCAAGCATCCTTTTGGTACCCACAGCTTTGCCGCTCCTGGAAAACTCAAGGAAAAACAATGGTCCCTTTCCAAATAACCCTTGTTCCCTCAGCTCTCCCTAGACGCAACGACAGAGGTAGCGGCCGTTCTCGCACGAGCTGTCCCCAAAACGGAGGGGTCGCACTGCGTTTGCGTTGCCCCTCGGCCGCGTGAATGCTGGAAGCGGGAGAGAAGCTCCTTCTCTCTGCTGGAGAGCTCGAGGCCAGCGCTCCCTACAGCTGCCAGGCAATGACATCTCAGGGCTGGTCTCATGATTCCTGCTAATGCCACAAAGGACCCTTATTGTATTAGCATCCCGACGCAGCATTAGACTAATCCCTCCGGCCCGCGTGCCACAGGCTGGTCAGAGAGCCTTGCTCCAGCGCCGTGCCAGCCAGCATATGCCTGGGAAGTCACCGAGACCTTTTCAGCTGAACATATGCTGGCCCGGAGCGATTCTGCGTTATCCTTGTGACTTTCGCTTCTGTTGACGCGGGAAGAAATTCACCGGCGATCTGTCACTGGGGCATCGTGCGAGTTGATCCGCTCGGCTCGCGGACGCTGGCTGATGTTGGGAAGCTGAAGTGCGGGGTCCCAGCACAGCTGCGGCGCCGATGGCCGACGGCGTTAGCAGATACGGCGTGGCGGGGATGGCGGTTGCACGTTTGCTTCATGTGTGGGCTCCTGAAGGAGCTGGGCTGCAATTCTCCTCTCCCCACGCTCTCCAGCGGATTAGCTGGAGTAATGCAAATGAAACGTTTAATATTGGTGTGTAGCTCAAGGAAGGGGAGTGATTTCTGATGCCAGATTAAAAGCCAGACATGGGCCTGCCCGCTAGCGAGCAGAGCTGTCACGCTGAGTTATTTCACAAGGCAAAGCGGTTATGCTGCCAGATGACGACAGCCTGTGCATTAACATTACCGTAACAAACTGCCTGATGGAAAAGGGCCCGTGAGCCTCTGCGCGCTGCAGAACACAACAGGGATTGCGTCATCACCCCCGAAACCCATCAAGTTTTGGGCAGAGGCAAAGGCAACCCCCCTCCTTGCCCTCCCAAAGCTTCAGAAGCCAGAACGAAGCAGTTCCACAGTCTTTTTTTTTTTTTTTTTTTTAAAAAAAAAACCAGCTTACTAGATTGCGCTGCGTGTTTTGCATGTTTAAACTACTGACTTAATTACTTGGAGGCGTTGCAAGTGTAGCCTGCAGGTAGGCTAGCTGAGCGGGGTCCCGAGTCAGCGGCAGGGGCGAGCACCCAGCCAGCGCCCAGCCGGCAGTAAATTCTCTGCGGCTGGCGCTGCCTGTGGAGGGTGCGTGTGGCACCCAGTGGCTCCCAGCACCCTCAGCAGGGACCTCAAAAAGCTGCCTCGGAAAGGTAAAAGAATGCTAACAGCAAAGCACGCTGAGTGGAAGGGTCCACGCAGCATTGCTGGGGGGAGGATTTCTGTGCCCGGGCCCGTGAAAAGTCGTAAAGCCAAGAGCGTTATCCTTGGCCTTGGTTTTCTGATGTCTTATAATAACCTGGCTGTGTTTTTATCTTTTATTTGCCTTAATTTATTGCTTCCTTTGGAAGCAACGTGTGACCTCACTTTTGATGACTAGCTTCTGACTGGAAAAGAAATGGAGCCAGGGAGAACATCTCCCACGCACGCGGGGAGAAGGGGAGTGGAGGAGGGAGGCAAGGGAAAGCACGGAGCGGGGCAGGAAGCAAGGAGAGACGCGTCCCTCGCCTGGCGGCGCCGTGCGGGGCCGAGCTGGCTGTGGAGCAGCGGGAGGCTCGAGGCCGGGCGGGTGGGTGGGTGCTCGGCGAGGATCCCCCGGGAGCTGCAGGCTGCGCCGCAGGGGGGCTGGCTCTGCCCGCCGCGCCACGTCTCGCTCCCGGCTGCGCCACCGCCGCGCCTCTGCCCTTGACTTCCCACAGCGCCGCTGGCAGCTCTACCCGGCGGCCTGCTTCTCTTCCCCCCCTGCCAAGGGACATGTGTTGAAAGCGGCAGCTGGGTTTGGTGACATTAAAAGCAGGGGGAGGAGGAAGCAGCCAGCCAAGCTTCTTCATTCTTGGCCATGTCAAGGCATGCGTGTGCATGGCTCGTGAGCCCTCCCAGGAAGGGTTGATAGCGCAGGCAGCACAAAGCCCTGGGTGGCTCAAGCTTCCTAAGCAGCAACCCCTGCTACTGGGTGCTGCAAAGCAGCCTCAATTGTCAGCGCCTTGGGGACAGTAAGGTGATCCACGCATCTGATATAACTTCTTCCAGACCTCTGTGAGGCTATCCATCCATCCATCCACTGATCCATCCCCTTCCCTCTTTTCCTGTCTCAACTAGCAGCTGGCTTTGAGAGACGGCGCGGAGCCTGGCGTCACTGTCTCAGGGTATGTCAAACTGCCCAGTGCCATGATCCAGCTGTAGTCACGCTGCTGCAGCTCGCTCCCACATGGGCAGGGCTACAGATTGGTACCCGGGACCGTCTGCACCGGTAAGCCACACTGCCCCAAGGGCTGGCACCAGTAGGACGGCAGCGCTGATATCTTCCCCTGATGCTGTTGCTCTGGCAGACGGTGAGGAGGTCTGACCTGGGCTGGGCTGTACCTACTGCTGCGCACGGCAGGGCCCGCCGCAGGCTGCTCGGCGGGGAAAGGATGGCGGCTACGAGCAGTTTGTGCAAAGGATGCGGGTGAATCCCATTTCCGTCTCACTCGTTTCAGCCTAAAAACGGCACCAGTGGGTGGGAGGCGAAGCCCTCCCACCCCTCCTCGTGTGGGTGCCGTGGGAGCCCTTGCTGACTGTCCCGTGGTTGGGGCAGAGCTTTGGACTGAGCCCCGGCTCCCGCTGCCCCGTGGTCACAGTCCCTTTGGCTGCTGCGCTCGTAAGTAATAACACGTCAGCGCACTCTCGTGACAGCAGAGTAAACACTCGGGGAGGAACCCGGCTGTTGACTCAGCGTGGTTTGAAGGCGAGCGCTGCAGTTACCCGCAGGACTACGTAGCGACAGGGTTGCACAAAACCCAGCAGCATGAGGTTGCTAAAGCGGCCGGGTGCTGGGGCTCTGCCTCCGCTGGTCCCTGGAAGGAGAAAGAGCCTGAGGGAGTTTGGCTCTGGGAACACACAATTAGGGGAGAAACATATTGCAAAAGTGTATTAGATAATCAGAGCTTTCCTTCCTGTAACCTTTACTCACCTACAAGCAACTGTTGAGAAAGTGACTGCCTTATCTGCTGGGATGTTCGCTCCAGCCAGCTGCGGTTTTATGGTCCCGTTTGTCGGGGACCGGAGCACTTTGCAGGATTCGGGCCCCACGCAGCCCCTGCCAGCGCCGCAGGCAGCACCCCGGGGCTCTGCCGGTGCCTCGGGACACCCAGCCCTGCTGCTCCTAACGCACCTAAAACCATTCCTGAGCTGGGCTTTTTAAAGATTGCTTTCTCGGAGCTTGTCTTCCCTCTGTCTTGAAAAACCCAACCATTTATTTAAATTCAGGTAAGATACGAGGCTGGTTTGGCACGATGCTCGTCCGCAGGAGGAACGCCACACAAGCAGCCCATCGAGCGCCGGGACGCTGCTCCGCCGGCTGTCGGTGGGGCTGGAGATGGGTGTTTGCACATCAACGCGCCGTCAGCCCAGGATTACCGCCAGGGCTTGCACCCCACCATGCCCCCCAGCACCCGGGGTTATTTTTCTCTCCCGTCAGACGTTGCCAAAAACAGGAAGCAGCGAAAACGTGAGGCCGCGAGATCTCACTCTTGCATTTACATTTGTACACCCAGGCTGGAAATCCCCCTGCACCTGAGGTTCTCTGCAAGAAGACATGGCACCCTCCGCCCCAGGAGAGGCTCTGAGTAAAACGAAGAGTGTACCGAGCACAGGACACAGCCTTGGAAACAGCATCTCGCCTGGCTGCAGCACTCCAGCTCCTCTGGGCCCAAGGCTGTAAAATTGGATTTACTTTCTTTTTTTCCAGTTGCAATAGGATTAGTTGTTGGTTTTGGGGTTTTTTCATCCCCCCCCAAAAAAAGTCATGTGTAAATAAAGGAAATCAAATTGTTTCTAATGGGTTTTGTGCTGGTGGAAGGGGCTGGGTGGTTGACCTGGTGGCTGGTGGAGTGAGCAGGGAAGGCAAAGCTGTTATCCAAGGGCTTCTCTTGATGGGCCACCTGGGGCTGAAGAGGCGTTTGCCGTATCTGCCGCATCAGAGACCGCATCAGAGACTCTCCTCTCAGGGAGCCACCAGCCAGCAGCAGTACAGCTTGTCCCACCTGGGCTGGATTCAGGTCATGGTGCTGAGCTGTGTGTGTGTCTGTGTGTCTGTGTGTCTGTGTGTCTGTGTGCACTTTCAGGGCCATGACTGTCGGGTGCTCCTGGCCAGCGTGTGCCCGAGTGTGCCCGCTGCGTGCACCACCAGCGCAACCTGCTTCTGAGGCAGCATCTCCTCATCCCCTCCTCTCCTGCTCCCTTTGATGCCTTTGCTGGGGACGTGTAGCTGTAATTACAGCAAAGATGAAGATCCCGTTTCCCCGGAGAGCTGCAGTAATTACCACCGCGCAGTGGCCCGTGAGAGCTGGAGCGGCAGGAAACGGGGGCTTTGGGAGTCGAGGCAAGACGTGCCCCAGGGAGGGGAGGGAAGCCGATCTCCATTGGCATCTCCGCCCCTGCCTCCAAAAGGGCATTTCCCTTACTCCGAAGCATCACTTGGAACCTGCTGGGTGCAGGCCCTGGTAGCTGGAGCTGTGCCCTCTCCCCGGCAGCGTGCTGAGCGTGGCATTCCCAGGGTTCCCAGGGTGGCCAATGTGGCGCCAGAGGGTGTGCCAGCGCCCTGCGACGCAGCGGTTCTAAAGGGCCTTTGGGCTAAAGTCTGCAAGTGCAAATAAATGAGCTCAGCTGCTGTGTCACAGGCTGCTCCCCAAGCGCAGCTCAGCCCATGTGGGAACCTGCCCCACCTCCGCAGCCCCAGCTTGCCCTGGGGCCAGCATACGCCGCTGGCAGCGGGCGGCCGGTGCCACCACCTCTCTTTGTAGTCACCTTTGAAGGTGATGCCATCGTCCTGCTCCTGAGCACGTCTCCACCTCCCTTCTCTGGCTGTCCAAGGCAAAACGGGCTCCAGCACCTGCACTGCCGCTTGCTGGGGCCGAGCACAGGAGCTGTATGAGGAGAAAAATGGGTGTTGCTGCTACAGAGCACTGGAAATGTACTGGCATGGCTGGGGCAGGGCAGCAGGGAGCCGCGCAGCCTGGGGCGCCTTCAGCCCGGAGATCGTTTCTCTTGCAGACAACTCCAGTCTCGCCGCAGGAACCAGCTCCCATCTCACCTACAGCAGCGGCACCGCAGGCTGAGCTGCCGGCTGGGGCTGAGCTCAAACACAGAATCATGGAATCATAGAATCGTTTCGCTTGGAAAAGACCTTTAAGATGATCTGGTCCAAGCATTGACCCTACTCTACCAGCTGCGCCACTAAACCATGTCTCTAAGCGCCACATCTACACGACTTTTAAACACATCCAGGGATGGTGACTCAACCGCCTCCCCTGGGCAGCCTATTCCAATAGTTTGGTAGCTCTTTCAGTGAAAAATTTTTTCCTAATGTCCAGCCTAAACCTCCCTTGGCGCAACTTGAACCCATTTTCTTTTATCCTGTGGCTAGCTACATGGGGCTGGATGGCTGAGCGAGCTGCCACGAACCACTGCACCGCTGCCGGGTGGCAACTGCGTTTATCGGAAGCACGACGTGAAACCAGCACCCAGCACTTTGGCCATAGGAAATCGGTGGCCAACTCTTCCTGGGGTACCTGTGTGGGGGCATAAGGTCTGGGCGATTTGGGGTGCCGGGCAGGATTCTGGGGCACATGGAATCGGATGCCATGAACTCCCCAGCTGGTCCCCTCTCATTGCACAGCCCGGCCAGAGCTGCCAGGGTGTTGCAACTGGCTCAGGATCTCTCCAAGTGCCAGAGTCCAGTACAAGGTGGATTCTTGCCCTGGCAGGCCTCCCTGGCTGCTGGAAATAAAACACGCGCACCTCTGCGGGCTAAAATCCACACGGGGAATATGTCTGCATGAAACAAACAGTTTTTCTCTCTCTGTTTCCCCTGTTATTGATTAAAGCCTCTTAATGACTCCAGCTAAAAAAAATCTTGTAGTTGCCGCCTGTCACGGAAGATCAATGGAGCAGCATTAGCGAGAGATATAGAGGCAAACTGTCCCGGGCGAGTTCTCTGCAAAAGCCATCTCTGGGAGCAGCACCGCCGCCTGCTCAATCAATAGTTCATCATGACCTCTCCCTCTTGCTTGCTTTTTTCCCCCTTGAGCTAGCTGGGCAGCAAAGGCTGCTCCAAGCTTTCACAGGGACTAGATTATAACTATCCCGATTGATCTGATACGTAAAGAATAAAGGGGCCTCTTAAGCCAGCTGTCTGCATTGGAAAAACTCAAGTGGCTGCATAGACAGGGTCAGGCCCTCATTAATTCCTGGATGCTCGGGATCCTGCTCACGCGACGCGTGAAACCGGCACCGCAGCACTGGAGGGAGTCAATTAGTCATGACAAATCCAATCCGACTTGTCCCTGGGGCTTTCCCAGTCAGCTGCCTGTGCTGCCCGGGCTTTTTCACGAGGCCGTTGCTATCGGACCCACCATGCCCTCGTCCCTCCTGGCTCCCTTTTTGTGATACCTCTTTGTTTCTCCTGTTTCCCCTTCTCCACAAATTGTGGTGCTGGGTGAGTGGGGGGGGGGGGGGGAAGCCTTTTGCTGCTTCCCACGTGCCCATGACCAGACCGTGCTGTAAGAGGCTGCGGAAGATGGGAGATGGAGGCTGACTTCAAACCCCAAGAACTGTGCGTGTTTCCTCCCAGCACAGCACCACTGAGAGATGCTGCGGTATTTCACAGCTCAGGTGGGCAAGTCCAGGCTGCAGCTCCAGACAAAATTTGTTTCCTGCTCCGTGTTGGTGCTGCCGCGTTGTGCCGACGCCGTGGGTTACTCCGTGCCGTTCTGAAGTCGGCTGGGAGACCCCAACCCCTGATTAACATGCTGGGTGTCACCCCAGGGGACTGCATGGGCGTCTGTGAGCATCCGAACGGCACTTGTGGGGCGAGGGACCGCCAGGCTTTGCCTGGCCTGTGCCACACTGTGCTGCCACCGGCTCTCGTTTGCCGGGGAGAGGAGCGCTGGATGTCCAGCTTCGAGCCAGTGCAGGTCTGGACGCTGTCCGGCTCTGCGCACGCCGGCCGTGTGCCGCTCATCCCGCCGTCACACCTCTGTCTCCTCCGTGGCCAGCTGAGCCCCGTGCCAGCTTCCAAGGAACAGCCCCCCCAGCCAAGCCTGACTTTGGGAGCCAAATGCCCAGGGATGAAGCTGCGTCCTGGCTCTCACAGCGACAGGAGCGCTCTGGCTCCAGGGGTGGGACCCAGGGGCTGGCAAGGGCTCTCTGTAGGTGCCAGCGAGGGAGGAATCCCCTGGGTTGTGTCTCCTAGTGCGAGCTGTGCCGACGAACAACTCCGTAACCAGCTATGCCTGGGCAGGGATCTGCTTGCTCAGCCTCCTTGTCCATGCTCCTTTGCAAGCTCCTTTTTCTCCTCGGCTGGGAAGAGCCTGTGGTTGGCACATGACAGAAATCCTAATGAGAGCGGCTGTGGCTGGGCTGGCAGAGCCGCAGGGCTCGGGGCCACGGCCACCACCCTTTCCCTTTAACCCCAACGCTGCCTGCAGCAGAGCCCCTGGGCTGCCCCTCTTCCACCCCATGGATCAGTGGGTCTTGGTGACTGGGGGTCCCTGGAGGGTCCGCAGCCCAGGGGGCTGGTGGTGAATGGAGGGTGAGACCCTCAAACTGTCCCCAGCAAGCCAGGAGCTCCGCGGGGGCCGCACGTCTGGCCCAAGGCATGCAAGGACCCCCAGCTTTCGACACCCCCCTCCCACCCCCTAATTCTGTAGTGCTTAATTACAAGTAGCAGGGATTTGGAGAGGAAGCGGAGGGGGCGAGCACAGGACAGATTGGAGGGAAGGTTGTGCTGGGGGTGGCAGGGCTGTCAAGCCAGAAACACAAGAGCTGATTAGCATTTCTAATTATAACCGCTGCGCTCAGCCCCATCAGGGCCCGCCAGGCAGGCAGAGGCAGCTGCCGCCGTTGTGCGGAGCCAGCTGTGGATGCCATGCAGGAAGCGCGGGCGATCAGCCTCAAATCCTTAAAGGATGCACAGAAAAGAGCATTAGAGCCCAGACCCCTCATCTCCTGAGCTGCAGCAGCGCCTGGGAATGTCGGGCGCCATCAGAGCCCCCAGGGCAGAAATGTCCCTCTGGTCCGTGGCCACGGGGCTGATCCCCCGTGAGAGGGGAGAGCGTGGGGATGGGGTGAGTGTGTGCCCCTTGTTCGGTCCTGGGTCCTGCACCCCCCTGCCAACCAGCAGCTCTGGACACTGCGGGCGATGGCGTCAGGCTGTGCTGTCCCCAGCTGTCACCTGCTGCTGCCATCCCACCCAGGGGAAGGCAGGCGGCAAAGGATGCTCTGGAGGCAAAGGATGCTGTGGAGGGGATGAGGGGAAGGGTGGGTGAAGGTCCTCGCTCACCAGTCAGGGCTGCTCTGTGCTCTTAGCACTGGCTGGGCAGGGGATTTATGCAGTATTCAATAACACGGTCATGTCATCGGGCACATACTGTGGGCCTGTGAATGACCGATGCAGGGCTGCGGGTTCCCCGCGAGCTCCCGTGTCCCGCGGGCGCAGCGCTCTTGGGGACGTGCCTGCAGAGCCACCCCATGGCTGGGAAGCGAGGAGAGGCGAGCGCGCCGCACGCTGCCGGTGTGGCGGAGATCAGCAGGGCTTTCCTGCGGCTGCCCCACCCGGGAGAAACTGAAGCGACTTAATCAAGGGAGTGAGTGAAAGATTCCCAGGAGGGCATCAGCGTCACCTGCTTTCGGCATCTTCTGGATGCTGACAGCTCCTGGGGGATCACCGTCCCCACCTCCATGCCACACGGAGCAGCTCCGGATGCCTGGCTGCTGCCGGGAGCCCAGCCTGGCAGTGCTGGGGGATTTTGGGGGAGGGAAGACACCCCCTAACACAGGGGTGGCCCTTGTGGGGTGGCAAAATGGGCACCTCCAGGGACAGGTCCTCCCTGTGCCTGGGATATAAACAGGAGACAGACACCGCGGGGAGAGATCCCGCTGCCCTTGCGCGTTGAATATTAGATATAATCACACCTGCAGAATTTTTATTACTCTTTTGATTGGATTAATTAATCATTCAGTGATAACTGCTCATTAGGCATTCCAACAATCAATACTAATCACTTAATTACTTGGCGTATTACAGCTCGGGAAGGTCTGCTCATTCCTAATTAGATTCTCCGGACAATCCACCCCTGAACGTTGCAGAGCCCCGCAGCAGAGATTCGCGGCATTTCGAGCCTGTCTCAGCTTTGGCCCAGACGTGGCGTTTCCCACCTCCGACGAGGGTTTCCTTCTGCCCGCGCGCACCGCGCTCGGCCCCCGAAAACTGGGCTGGAGGCGCAGGGAGCTGGGGCAGGAGAGTGAGCCGGGGCAGGCCGGCGGGCAGCGGGGGATGCTGCTGAGCCCGGGCAGTGGCAGCGACTTCGTGCCACGGGCACATGGGGGACTTCGCTGCCGGCAGCCACCCTGGTGGGGCAAAAAGCATCTCCGTGTTTCACCCTGCTGAGTCGCAGCAGCAGGAGCCGCGGCAGAGGTGGGGGGCCAGGGCTGGGGGGGCAGGAAAGCTGCCCACTGCTGCTCTGCCTCCCAAGACAGCACCAAGGGTGCTGGGAGACAAATCCTGCTGAGGAAGGCTCAGGCCAGCATGGAAACAGCCAGTTTCAGGCTGGGAGGGAAACAGGGAATTTGTTGGTGCTTGAGTAGGAGGGCTGTTTCCCTGTAGAAGCGAAGGAAAGCAGCGTGTTGCAGCACCAGGACCCTCCTCATCCTCACAGCTGGCTCAGCAACCGGCCACCCAGCAACGCATCCCCCTGTCTCCGCTGTTTTCCAAATTGCCAACCCCACCATACAAAAAAAAAAAAAAAGCTTTAAAAAGTAACTAAGGCGCTCTCTTTTACTGGGCTAATTAAAACTAAAAATAAGCTGTGTAAGCTCCAGAGAGCCCTCCTGGCTTCAGCGGGATGTGAGAACCTGCACGCAGGAGAGCGGCAGGCGGACGGAGCGATGTTAACCCGGCCCCGTTCCTGAAGCGACGCCGCCGGCACCGTCTGCTCGCAGGGAGGCGAGCGCGGAGGTCGCTGGCTTTGCACCGCGGCAGAGCAGCGGGAATCTCCCCGGTGTTAAAAGAAGGCAGCAAACAAGCTTGCAGGATTTGGGGTGTTTCAGTTCAGTTTTGCCGTGATGCTCATTATTTATCACTGCTGGGCGGATTGGGCCAGCACAGGCTTTTGTTAGCTGGTCCCCGGGCACCCGCTGCTTGACACCGAGTAGCAACCACGGGGTGTGAAGCCACCAGCTTGTTTCCAAAGGTCGTTTTGAGCCAAATTCAGATGGAATGAAGCACTCTGAACCATGAAAAGGGGACAAATGGGTAATCTGAAGAATTACTAATAGCGAGCGTGGAATAATTTTCACAACGGCCTCACGACTGACCCCCCCAGACCATTTTCCATCGTCTTTTTGTCTCTCTCTCCGCCTTGCTCGAGCTTGCCTGTGTACAGCGCAGCCCCCCGGACGAGAGGCTGTCCCTGGCCTGTCTGCTCACTGCCTGACACAAAGCAGCCCCTGTCTTGCCTTGAGGTTTCCCTGCCCAGACGCGATGCAAACAGGGAGGACAGACGCTGCTGCTGCTGCTGGGGTTTAACGTTCAGCAGGGAGATGGCGAGGGGGACAGTGAGAGGGGTGACGGCTGGTGGTAGCCCTGGGGTCGCAGCCCCTCGGCTGTGCTCACAGGCTACTCACTGCAGATGGCGGTGGGGGGCTCTTCCAGGCTGCCACCCAAAGTGGCTTTAAATAAAACCTGAGCTGCTGCGAGTGCTGGGGGGTCGGCACCTCTGTGAACCCCCCCTCCGCCAGGGCCCATTGACCGGCCCTGGGGCTGGGGGTCCTGGTGTGGGACCCCCCGGGGTGGGATTCCCGGGTGGGTGGGATTCCTGGGAGGGTTGGACCCCTGTGCTGTGGAGTGGGACCCCTGGGTGGGATCCCCCGCACTGAGGGACCCTGTGTGGGACCATTGGGTGGGATCCCCAGGAGGGGGCGGGGAATGCCGGGTGGGATGCCCGGGTGCGTGGGTCCCCTGTGCTGTGGAGTGGGACACCCGGGAGGGTGGGATCCCTGGGTCTGCAGGTCCCCCATGCTGTGTGGTGAGACCCTTGGGTGGGATCCCCAGGAGGAGGGGACCCCCGGGTGGGATCTTGGGGTGTGCAGGACTCCTGTGTCCACTGGGTGGGATTCCCAGAAAGGTGGGACCCCCCACATGGGATCCTCAGGAGAGGGGAACCCCCTGTGTGGAATGCCTGGGTATGCAGGTCCCCCGTGCTGTGGGGTGAGACCCTTGGGTGGGATCCTCAGGACAGGTGGGACCCCCCAGGACGGGTGGGACCCTTGGGTGGGACCCCCAGGTGTGTGGGTCCCCCGTGCTATGGGTTGGGACCCCCAGGTGGGATCCTCAGGAGGTGGGGGACCCTGGGGTGGGATTCTCAGGCGGTGGGGGCACCCCGTGCTGTGGGGTGGGACCCCCGTGTGGAGTCCCCAAGAGGTGGGGGCACCCCGTGCTGTGGGGTGGGACCCCTGGCTGTGCGGGTCCCCTGTGCTATGGGGTGGGACCCCGGGTGGGATCCCCAGGAAGTGGAGGACCCCCATGCTATGGGGTGGGACCCCCGTGTGGGATCCCCAGGAGGTGGGGGACCCCCGTGCTGTGGGGTGGGACCCCTGGCTGTGTGGGTCCCCCGTGCTATGGGGTGGGACCCCGGGTGGGGTTCTCAGGAGGTGGGGGACCCCTGCGCTGTGGGGGGCACCCCTGGGTGTGTGGGACCCCCGCGCTGTGGAGTGGGACCCCCGGGTGTGCGGGACCCCCGTGCTGTGGGGGGGACCCCCGGGTGGGATTCTCAGGAGGTGGGGGACCCCCGTGCTGTGGGGGGGACCCCCGGGTGGGACCCCAGCCCTGTGCTCGTGCCGAGCGAGCGGGGGGCGGGCGCGGAGCGGGGGGGCGATGCGGCGGGGCCGTGCCGAGCCGTGCCGCCCCGCAGCCCCC
>VZSF01006719.1:144291-158812 GCA_013398295.1 Chionis minor | reverse complement strand
AGATGGGCCTGATGGATGCTCCCAGGGGAGATGGGCTGCTGAGCTGCCCCCACAGACCATCTTCTCCCAGACAAAAGGGGTGAGGAGCGGTGGCGGCGGTGGGCAGGGGCTGGGCTCTGGGGCTGGCGGGGGGGAGACGCTGGGTGCAGAGCGAGGGTGGGTGGGAGCCGGGGGTAGCCCTTGCGCCAGGGTCACCTGCGCAGACATCCCATGGGAGCGGGGGTGACAGCCACGCCAAGCCGCCCCGGGGAGCACAGCCAGCCCCGGCACGGTCCCCACCAGCGGGACCTGCCGTGAAACAACCCCATGTCCCCTGGGCGCTGCAGGGCAACCACGGGGATGGAGCAGGTTTTGCTGACGCTGCGTCCATTTTGCAAGTCAGCTCCAGCCCGAAGTCACTTCCAGGTCCCCCAGAGTCACCTTAAAACAAAACACAGCGACTCAGGCAGGCGCGGGTGCAGGCTTTGGTGCAGGCTGCCAGCCGAGGCGGTGGGCCGGGAAGGTGCTGTGCCTGCCTGATGTCCTAGAGGAACCCGTAGCACCAGCTGCGAATCCCAAATGTTAGCACGGCCCAGTGCACCCTCTCATTGCAACACATCCCCCACCTCCACGTTTCTTTCCGCCGTTTAGAGGGACGATGAAGCCAGCGCTCCCCGTGCCACAGCCCTGACAGCCCTTCTGCCCCAGGACCGTGACGGAATCTAGGTCTGAATAAGCCAAAAGGGGCATTTTGGCCATTCCAGGGCTTTGCTGCCCCAAGAAGTGGGAAATCCATGGAAAGGCCCCTTTTGCTGAGGGTGGGGGGCCTGATGGGTCACGTACCTGCCACTGGCCGGTTTTCGGGGGGCTGCTGCGCTGAGGAGGACCTCGGGGGTCACAGTGGTGTATGTCTGACTTCGGGGACTTGAGCTGGTTTTCAGCTTCCAGGAGCAGCCACCCATCCTTTGCCTGTGCCAAGTCCTTGCCATGGTCGGGTTCTCTATAACAGGCGTTAATTAGCAGTGCCGCTGCTCGACAGGCAAACGGGGCATTGTGGCCTGCTTCACACTTTGGCATTTCCAATTAACATGCAAAATGTCGCGATCTCCAGGCAGACCTGCCTGCTTTCACCCTCGTCTGCTGATCCCTGTGAAGCCTCTTCGCTGGGGCCGGGACAAGCCGAGCCGCTGGCTGCAGCTGGTGTGGCCGGAGGGCAGGAGGCTGCGCCGGCTCCGGTTATTGCCATGGGGCAGAGCCCTTGCAGCGCTAGGCAAGGGGCCAGGGAGGAGGCATTTTGGAGGTGGGAGTGGTTTTGGGCTACAAGCGAGGATCCCTGGCAGGTTTTAATGGTGCTGCATCCGTTCGGATCCAGCCCTATGCCAGCAGCAGGTCACAGTCTCACCGGCTGATGCATTGCAAGGAGAGAGGAGGGTTTAGAGGTGGCCACTGGCCAAGGGCTCTCCTGGCCTAGCGTGAGGCAGGAATTATCTATAGAAACGGAAGGGAATGGGGTGTTTGACGCAGGGCTTAATTCCCTGCCCTTAGGAATCACCGGGGGGGCAGATAAACAGCCTGTACTGCGGGGGGGACGGATGGCAGTGGCGCTGCTGTTACAGGGGCAGAGGGGAAGAAACAAAGCCAGGGGAAGAAAATCACGCTGCGAGCCTCCGAGGCGTTCGCAGGGAGTATTATCCATGCGCTTCCAGGTTCGTTACTCGGCCACTCCCACGCGGGAGTCCTAAGTCCGTGGGGCTTTGCAAGGCGGGGGTGTCTGCCCAGAAGGGTCTGGCCAGGGGGAGCAGAGCCTCTCGCAGCCCTGACAGTGAACCCAGGGCTTGCAGAGGGCAGCGGGCTTGGCCCTTGTGCCGGCAGGAGCGCGGTGTACGCAGCCGCAGCTCCCGGGCGCGGGGATGCACGGCATCCAGCTCCTTGCAGCCCAGAGCTGTAATCTCCCTGCTTTTAGGGAATTTTAAGTGACCTACTTGCAGCAGGAGTTGCATAATAGGCTGGTGAATATATATAAAAAAGGCTGAAGGTTTCACGAACGCTCGATTTGGTTTGTATAGAAGTCATCTTTGTCTGGCTGCCGCTGACCGGCGCAGAGCCCTGGCCTTCACCCGCGTTTTCTTCTCCTTCCAGAGTCGCCTCCCGGGCATCAAGGTGAAATACCTGCTGGTGGTGTGGCTGGGCATCTTCGTGGGCAGCTGGGTGGCGTACATGCATTACTCGTCCTACTCCGAGCTCTGCCGCGGCCACGTCTGCCGGATGATAATCGTGAGTGGTGGCCAGCAGCCCCCGCGGGGGGGGGGTGCGTGGGGCTGCGGGAGCCCCATTTCCAGCCCCCCAAGCCCCGTGCGGGGTTTTGCAGCCGGGCAGGCGGCGCCGGGGCAGCATCCTGCACGAAAGCTGCGCCGAGGAGCTCTCCTGGCAGCTGCTTCCCCGGCACCGTCCCCGGCGTCACGCGGAGCTCGGAGCGAGAGAGGTGACCTTATCCCGCCAGGGCGACGGCGAAACAATTTAATGAGATGTCGGAGGGAAGCAGGCCAGGGCAGGCCAGGCAGACGTGGGCAGATTAACATCTGTGGAGATGAAGTTGCAATGTCAGCGCAGGGTCTGCGGGCAGGGAGAGCATCGCGCCCAGCCCCCCCCGGAGCTCCGCAGAGCCAGAGAAAAAAGGGGAGCAGCCAGTGCGTGGATACCTCTCCGCAACTGCTGGCGTGCCCTAAAGAAAGCACCAGCCTGCACAAAGAGCAGACCCCTCACGGGGGGCTTGGTTTGGTGCATTTTGCCCCTGCCTGGGGTTTGCAGTGGGGTGCAGCCGGCTCCCCACAGCATCCCGGGGGCTGGCAGCCAAGCGGGGCCCCCCCGGGACCGCTGTGCCTGCACCACGGCAAGGGAGCAGGTCGCCCACCCAGCCCAGGCGAGGAGGGGGATGCCAGGCTCTGGCTGAAAACGCCTCGTTCATCAATCCTTCAGCAGAGAAGGGAGGCAGGAATTGCCATAACAACAGCGACAATCGTTTAATTTGATTTTCTGCATGACTCTGACCACGGGGTCTTGGGTGCTAATTCCTGCTCTGAGCTCGGGGTTTAAGACACCGTGTCTGGCTGTGTCCCCTGTGAGCCGGTCCAAGGGTTAATTCCCATCCAAGCTGGGGGGGAAAAAGATGAGGGAAAAGATGCGGTGAATTTCTGCAGCTCCTCTTTCCAGCCCTGAGGCTGTTGTGCCCTTGCTGTGAAGCTGCAGAGCTGCTGCCTCTCCTGCCCCAGGATGTCTCCAGCTCTGGACCGAGCTTCCTGGCTTGTGGATCGGAGCCACTGTCTGTCCCTGTCCCCACCACTGCCTGGACTGGGGGCCGGCCCGTTTCCCAGCAGCGGCTGCTCTGCTGGGCAGCCTGAGCCCCTGCACCCCCATCCTTGCCCAGCCCCACGCCACCATCTCCTCCAGCCCCGGCAGCTCCCCGAACCCCTGGGCTCGCAGCACGAGCAAATCCCCCTTGGTCCCTCCAGCAGCAGGGGGGGTCCCAGCAGCCCAGCCCCACCTCGCCCAAGGCACCGAGCCCCCCCAAAGGGCCCTGCCTACTGCTGCCCGCTTGGCTCAGCCCCAGGAGCACCTGCACCCTCCTCTCCCCATCTCTCCCCCGTTAAAGTCCCTGCTCTGGGGCCAGGAGAAATAGTTGGGTCTCGGAGCAGAGATTTTGGGCTGGGATTTCTTTGGAAGATGCAGAGCGGGGAGTTTGGGGGTGCTGGACTCTGAGCAAATGGCACTACGTCTCCCCGATGAAAGTCTGAGCGCGAGGTGCTCCCCTCCCTCCCAGACACCCTGACCTGGCTGAAATGGCTGCCACGACGCAGATGTCACCCAAAGCCACTGGCACGGCGTGCGGCACGGCCGGGGTCCCCCGTGGCTGGTGGCACCTCGCAGGCTGCCAAACCCAAGGCCATAGTGCTGTTGGGATGGTGGTGCTGAGCAGCCCCTCTGTGCTCGAGAACCTCGAAATCCCAGGAAAGAAAGAAATTGTCGGCAATGTGTTCTTGCCTCCAAACAGCCCGCGGGGCTTTGCCATCAGATGTGCCTCTTTTAAGGGGTGTTTTCCTCTTGTATAAGAGACTCGTATGAACTCGGAGGAAATGGGCTCACCGGGGATGTGATGGGGTTGATGATGCTGGCAGGTGCGCATGGTAAATGGAAAAACCAACGTGCCGGCCCAAGCCCTGCTGCAGGAAGCAGGGTGAGGAGTTTGGGCACGGCAGGTGACGGACGCAGGGCTGGCGGCAGCACGGGAGGCCAGGGGGGGCTCACACGCTCCCAGCTTGTGTGTTTGGGGTGCTTGAGATCACGAGCTGCGGGGCTGAGCCTGGACCCGTCAGGCTTCTTTGGGCAAACAGGAAGGTGCCCCCACTGAGCTCCTCTCTCTGCCTTCCCCTCCCCAGTGTGACCAGTACAAGAAAGGAATCATTTCTGGCTCCACGTGCAAAGACCTGTGTGAGGAGCGCAGCCTCCTCTTCCAGCACTGCCTCTCCTCCTCTCCCACCCAGCAGGTAGGTCTCTGCCCGCCGGGGAAACCACCGCACGGCAGGGGATGGGTGCAAGCATCAAACCTGGGAAACGTCCTCCTCCACCCACCCACACATCTACTCCTCAGCCCATCCCCAGTACCTCTCCCACACCAACCCAGGACCCAGTTCTCTGCACTTTGCTGTCGTTTTCCTCCTGTCTCCGCCGTGTCCCCTCTCCTCTGCTGTAGGTTTACGGTGGGCTCTGGAGGGAGCGGGAGGTGATCATCAAATGCGGCATTGAAGAAGCCTTGAAGGCAGACAGCCACCCCGACTCTGTGCCCAGGAGGAACGTGGTCCTCTTTGACAAACCGACACGAGGGACGTCGATGGATGAGTTCAAAGAGATGCTCCTCAACTTCCTGAAGGTCAGTGCAGAGGGTCGCTCCGCGATCTTGTGGGCCTGGGATGCCACTTGCAAGTCGCAGAATCCCCAGGGTTGGCAGGGACCTCTGGAGATCATCAAGTCCCACCCCCCTGCCAGAGTAGGGTCACCCAGAGCAAGGGGCACAGGATGGCGTCCAGGCGGGTTGGGAATGTCTCCAGAGTCGGAGACTCCACCACCTCTCTGGGCAGCCTGTGCCAGTGCTCTGCCACCCCCAAAGGAAAGAAGTTCCTCCTCATGTTTAGATGGAACTTCCTGTGTTCAAGTTTGTGCCCGTTCTCTCTTGTCTTGTCACTGGGCACCACTGAAAAAAGACTGGCTCCCACCTCCCAGCACCCTCAGTTTAAGAATTTATAACTCAGAAAGACTAAACATGTCTCTCCTTCTCCTTAAACGAGAGCTCCTCTGGCCCATGCCCCCCTGTCAGCTGCTGGGTGCCAGGCAGGGCTCCGTGCCCATACTGCAGAGCAAGTACTGGGTTAGCCAGGGAAAACCTCCATTCCCACACAGGAATTGTTGTTTGCAAGGGTTTAGTAGCAGCAGCAGCAGCCCCGGAGGCCGCAGTCCTGCGGCTGCGGGTGACACCTGTGCCGGGCAGAGCCCACGGGTAGCCCTGGCAGTGCCAGCACCGCCGTGGCAGCCCCCCCTGCTCAGGCTGGTGCTGCCGTGGTGGGACTGCAGCGCTGCCCGGCCTCCGCTCTCCAAAGCTTGCCCCTGTCTGGGTCTAGAGCAGCCCCAGACTGGTAAAATCCCACTGGAGAGGAATCCTTCCAACCATACCCTGTGTTAGAGGGGCAGCGGAGCTGGTGAGGCGTCTGGAGAACAAGTCTTTGAGGAGCGGCTGAGGGAGCTGGGGTTGTTCCACCTGGAGAAGAGGAGGCTGTGGGGAGACCTTCTCGCTCCCTACAGCTGCCTGAGAGGAGGGTGTAGCCAGGGGGGGTCGGTCTCTTCTCCCAGGTAACAAGTGATAGGACAAGGGAAAACAGCCTCAAGCTGCACCAGAGGAGGTTTAGATGGGATAGTAGGAAAAAAATTCTTCACCGAGAGGGTTGTCAAGCACTGGAAGAGGCTGCCCAGGGCAGTGGGGGAGTCGCCATCCGTGGAGGGATTTAGAAGCTGGGCAGACGTGGTGCTGAGGGACACGGGGTAGGGGTGGGTTGGGCAGTGCTGGGTTTATGGTTGGACTCGATGATCTTAAAGGTCCCTCCCAACCTGGGTGATTCTATGATTCTATACACATCGGTACGGCACCAGATTTGCTCGAGCGCGGTGGCTGTTTCCCCCCTCCCGAGCCCAGTTCTTCGCTTCCCCGGCTCAGTTTTGTGATACGAAGCCCAAACGCCGAGAGCTGCAAGGGTCTGACGCCGCTTCTTGCTCTGTTCGCAGTCCAACCTGGGAGATCAGCCCTCTCTTGCAGCCTTGGTGAGCCGGATCATCGCCATGGCAGATGTGAACCACGACGGGAAAGTGTCTTTAGCAGAGGCCAAATCCATCTGGGCGCTACTTCAGCTCAATGAGTTTCTCCTCATGCTCTCCTTGCACGAGAAAGAGCACACTTCCAAACTGCTGGGGCACTGCGGGGACCTCTACGTCACCGAGAAGATCCCCCACACTTCCCTCTACGGAGTGGATGTCCCCCCCTTCCTCCAGTCGCTGCTGCCTTCAGTCATCCACCAAATTATCCACCAGTGGTTTGCACCAGCGTGGCCCCGGCGGGCCAAGATCGCCATCGGCCTCCTGGAGTTCGTGGAGGAGATATTCCACGGGACCTACGGGAACTTCTACATCTGCGAGACCAGCTTTAAGAATGTGGGCTACAACGACAAATACGACTTCAAAATGGTCAACCTGAGGAAGGTGGCAACGGCGATGACAATCAGAGGTTTCCTCAAGGGACGTCACTGTGAGCAGAACGTGGACTGCACCTACGGCAAGGACTGCATGGCGACGTGCGACAAACTCATGAAGCAGTGCAAGAGCGAGATGGTGCAGCCCAACCTGGCGAAGGTCTGCGGGTTGCTGCAGGACTACCTGCTGTACGGGGCACCAGCCGAGCTGAAAGAGGAGCTGCAGAAGCAGCTCCGAACTTGCATGACCCTGAGTGGCCTGGCCAGCCAGATGGAAGTGCACCACTCCCTCGTGCTGAACAACCTCAAGACCTTGCTCTGGAAGAAGATTTCCAACACCAAATATTCCTAACGGGGGAAGCACAGCCCTGGAGCTTAGAATCCGCAGTCTTGGAGTAAAGTCCAAGGGCTGCAGGCCTGTTTCTCCCATCTTCTCTCCCCCAGGAAAACTACACCCTGCCCTGGGAGTTCAGCATAGCTGCAGCCCCTTCTCCATGGAAAACCAAGCGTCATGACTTCCACCGCCCAGCAGGATCATCGATACGGTTGGCAAGAGCGTGCTGCGGAGCTGGGACGCCGGGAGCCAGGCTGAACAGCCTTGGGGGAAGAAGGTGACACGGGAAGCGATACGGAAGCGGAGCCCAGCTGGACGCATCTAACCGTTTCTTGATTAACAGGAAAGCAGTGCCGAGAGACGAGAATGAATCATTCATGCTGTACTTGTCACATCGTCTTTTGATGAACGTCTCTGATGTAAATAAATAGCTTTTACGTGAATCACACCAGTACATCAATAGTGAAACAGCAGCCTTTTAAGTACCAGCTTGCTTGTGATCTAAAAAGGAGAAAAAGGTAGATTTTCCCTATTCAAAAATCTCTCCTTAAGTGTCTGAGTCATCCGCCATCAGATCCAGCTGTAACTTAGGAAGCAGATAAGCTGTCTTTTCCACAGCGGAGAATCCTGACAATTCTTTCATTCCTTTTTTTTTTTTTTTTTTAAGTGCCTGCCCCCTGACAGCGATGCGTGAGGCTCCCACCGTGAGGCTCCCACCCACAACCTGAAATCAGCAGTGCCAGCCATTCCCTCTAACGCATCGGCTTTGGGAAGCATCTAAGGCCAAGGATGGCTTAAAGGAAAAGGGCTAAACATGAACAATTCCGACGGGTTAACGTACGTGCTCCGTGTGTTACTGCCCACAATACTCAGAGCAGGGACAAGCCAACCTCTTGGTTTAATTCTCCTAAACCTAAGCTGGGCTTGCGCTGCAGAGGTTAAAGATTAATACCAGAATAATCCAGTGCTTCTCTCATTATTAAAATGAATTTCCAGGCCAGCTTTCAGCAGGTTTCAAGACATTTGTTTGGCTGTGTAAGTACTACCAGGTCTCTTAACTACAGTCCGTTTCCTTTAAATACTCATTTTTTTTAAAAACTATGGGTAGAGAGGAAGAGTTTATGTAAACTACCCTGAGCTTGCTCCATTCCCAGCACAATCGTAGTGCTGCTGACAGACCGTGCGCCAGTGCTCTTGCCAACAGCTGCAGAGTGGAGTGTGTATCTGAAGTACAATCGCCACGAAAAAAGTACATCTGACAGCGTATATAACCTGTGAAGGCAATCGGCAGCGTCACGGCTGCAAATTTATGAGCCCTCTGGAGGAGGGATATCAGTACTTCCTTCTATTAGTTCTATAGGACTATCATTACCTCTCACTCTTCTTTATGGAGGAAATGGTTCAGTGTCAACAGCGCTCTAAATCTAGCGCGGAGCCAGCGTAGCTCGCTTCCCACCCAGGAGTTGGCTGCCCACCGTAATTCATCCGTGGGAAGGCTGAGCAGTTGGAAGGTTTCTGTGTTGGATGGGTGGCAAGTTCCTGAGCCCCCCAGCCGGTACAAAGGCTCCGCGCTGGGGCAGGTTCACCTGCGCAGAAGGCGAAGGCGAGGACTGGAACCGGGTAACGAGGCCCCGTGCAGCCACCCCAGCTCCTGCGCTATTGTCCCGCGTCCCCATGGCAACCCGCTCCACCGACAAATTAATTTTCTTTCTGCTATTAGAAAAAGGAACCCAACGACCGTGCCAAATCCTCTCCTCAGGTTTTCGGAAAAGCCATTTTTCACCCTCCCCGCTCTGTTTGCAATTTACTAGTAAATTTTGTCCAGGTAAACATCATTCCTGACACTTAATCCCTGCTGCTCCCTCCCCCCAGTGCAGTATTAGATGAAGCAGCAGATCAGCACCTGAAAGAGGAAAACAATCATGTTCCTCACTGTCCACATAATCTTAAATACCAGAATCTCTAAGCATTTACAATACAGTTTAAGGAGGAAGACAGCCCCTGTACTTTAAAGAACTAGCAAAGACAGCTTTACTCAAATAAAGACACTTCTAACAAATTCTGCCCTGTTACCCCGTTGCTGACCCCACGCCCCAGGAGCAGCAGGGGACACTCGCAGGAACCGCTCAGGACTCGCACACCCCAAGGGCAGCGAGCTTGGTTCAGCGCTGATAAGAAGCACAAGTGTTTTCAGACACGTGCTTATGGCTTACAAGCTACACTACAATATGGCAGAAAAGGGACTAAAGGCAAAGCTATTTTACACTCGCGCCTTCTCCAGATTTCCCACATTAGCTGGAAAAAAAAGGAAAAGCCAGAACACTGAAAAGACCGACAGTCTGATCTCACCAGATGCTGTTGCTTCAGCAGCAGAGCAGGTTTGTGCTACACGGGGATGGAGGTAAGCAGCAGGACTTCAAGGTCATTGTTTAAAGTGAAAAAAAACCCCATCCCAGTTCTCATATCCACCAATAAAAGTCTTAAATGCTAGAATGGTTAACAGTTAGTATTACTTGGGGTGCTGCAAATACACAAGCATAATCATTTCAGACTGACTGTAGGTAGCATCTTTATTGAGTTTTTTTCTTTTAAATCCTTCTTAGCCACGTAGAGAAAACACAGGCTGAAACAGCAGTGCTTTAGAATATGGCTGTGAGGACAGCCTATGAGCCAATCCGACTGGGAAAAGGGCAGGATTACAACTCTCACAGCTACTCAATGCTACAGCAAAAGTGGAACGGACGCTTGGAGCACAACAACTGTAATTTTTTTTGAACTGACACTTGTGCACACAGGTTGCGGCCAACTTTCAGAACCAGCAGCAGCACGGCATGCGCTTCGCCTGGCCGTGGGTGTGCTCGGGCCCCTGGACAAGGAAAGATGGAGTTTTAGGGATCTTCAACTGCAGACGCTGCTAACCACTGCTGCTGTAGCCAGGTTTGCTGGAAATTCTAAAGTCCACGGCACAACCTGCAAGTAAAAGGCCCAGGATGTTAGACAACAACTTCCAATAAATACAGCCAGCAAAAGTTAGCAAGAAATGTCAATCCTAAGCAGCTACTTAATTAATCCGTACCATCCAGACTCCTGCTCACCATCTCAGCTAAGGCACTGCAGCTAGTCGGGACAGAGAATTACCTTTAATTTCAGAGGTAACATTTTCAGCTAATTGATGAATTACACACCAGGTTCATCTTGGGACTGTCCAAAGATTTTTCATATCCCCGGGGGAGGGGGGGGGAAGCTTCATAAAATGAAACCAAATTTCAAGTTTCAGGGAACCTACGGGTGGACTTGGTTATCATGATTCACAGGGCAACTTCAGGAAGTGATTTACTTCAGTCCAGAGCCACAGACGACCTTCCCTCGCGCTGGCTGTATTCACTGCAGGCAGTGGAAGCCGAGTGCCTGCAAATCTGCGTGGCTCAGAACCACAGAGGCAGATGGCACTTATGAATTAGACTAATTTAGGAGGGTTCTTTGCCACTAGATCAGAAAGGCTTTGAAAAAAAATCTGGCTAGGCGCAGTGCACTCTGGCAAGTCTCGGAAAGGAATAATTTAACAGCACAATAGCTAGAGCCTGCTCTTGGTTACTCTTTCACTCTTGGACTCCCAAAAAATCAAAGGCGAGTTTGGCAACCTCAGTGCAGAGGCAAGCTATTAATAGTGCCGAGAAAGAAAAGCTGGGCTTATTCCTGTGTTCAAAGCCACAACATAAACCAGTTGTAAATGGTGAAGGGCTAAGTTAGCATGCAGAAAGGTTTTTAATTTCTCTCAAACCCACTTTAATCTAAAATATTCATCTTTTCCACAGCTGAGAGCCAGGTCATTCTTTCAGTAAAGCAATATTCATAGGCTGGGATTGCTGCTCAGGCTTGGGAAGGCTGTTAAGAAAAATGCTGTTAGGGAAATTCTAATGGTTGTCCTATGGCTCACGCAGCAAAGTTCTAAAGAGAGACTCATTAGGCACTCGCTGCCCCTACAGGACCCTTGATGCAAGTAAAGTCTGATGGAAAAACTCAAATATGTATTTCAGGGTTAAAAGAAGTCAGGGAATTTAAATGGAAGAGTCACATCTTAAGGCATGCATCTTTGCATAACCATATCCCCAACAACCCTATTAGCATTCTTTTCCCAAGCCACTGCTGGTAGGCAGTGACTTTTCCCAATTAAATGGCTCATTTTGCAGCCAGCAGCTACCCGCTTGGTTAATGGCACCTTTGGCCCTCATAATGCCCATTTAATGAGGACTTTTTCCACCACTTAGCACTGCCAGATTTTGTCAAGCCATTAGTCACTGCAAAGCCTCTCAGTTTCACAATACTATCTGTGTGCAGCCAAAGCTTCTCTCGCCACTTGTTTTAGTAACACCAGCGCAGCAGAGGCTCATGTGCACCACGTTGCCCAAGACAGGACAGTGCCACACACACGGCTATTTGGATATATTGATACCTGTGCTCCCTCTCAGCTCACTGCCTTGGAGGCCAACTTCCTTCACCATCATGCTAGCATGTAAATCACAGCAGAAATCAAGGAAAAACTCACATTGTGCTCAATTATATTTTTGCGTTTTGTCTGCTGTGTTACCAGCTGGAACACGATGCTCAAGGAAGCAAGATCTCATCTTAGGAAACAGGGCAAAGCATTCCGCTGCTGCACTTCCTGAACGTTAGGTTAGGAGGACTTTAAAAAGACTTCAGGTTTTAGCATTAACTTTTTGCTTGGATTACTGAAATCCGTGTTTTTATTTCCTTCTTCATTATGCCCAAGACACAATTGCATTATCTTGCACATCTGAGAGACAAACATTTTTTTCCGTTGTGTTTTGTGTCAGATGGCAGTACCAGAGCCTGTTCTGGTAATCTCAGGCAATCTAATATACACAAAAGCATAAGCTCTCAAAAAAAGTGTCTTGTTCTGACTGACAGCTGCCCTTAAAAGGATGCATTCTGGGAGCTGAGAAGGGCAGTCTAAGGGAAATAAAAAGAAGTTGATCAGAAGAGTGTTTAATACTGCTTACAAGTAGTACTGGATTTCTAAAAAGAGGAACCTGAATACGCTCCATCTAAAGTAGAGGCCTGTCAGCAAAAAGATGAAAAAATATTGAATTTTAAGTTCTTTCTGCAAGTATGCATTAATAGCGTTTTTTTTCCCCTTTTATTTTTTTTATTTGTCTATGTCCCACAAGAAGTCAGAAGGGACCAGCTGTACCAACCCAAGGACTTCTACCCAGACACTGACTGTTTTGGATAACACATTGAGGTTTAGCACGTTTCCAAGAAATGACTAATACCTACCTTCAACATTTGAAGCAAGTTTTCCACAAGTCAGTCCTGTTCTCAGAAGTAACTGTAAGACAGAAAAATAGCTTCAGTTTGTGGTTTTGGGGGTAGGGAGTGGTTGGTTTGGTTGTTTTTCTCCCCTTTTTCCCCCACCAGCACAATTACAAAGCTGCATTTCAGCAGATTGCACCTTCTGGTCAAACTTCCTCAGCTCCTTGCAAGTCAAGACATTGCTGGCTGAGTGTTTTATTAATGCTGGGAATAGGGTGCAATTTTTTCCATGTGCTAAATCCACACTCAACTGCTTATATATATAGAAATAGAATTTAAGAATAGAGCTGTCACTTCTATTTGTCCTTGTAAAAAAAAAAAAGGAAGGACCTTCCCCCGATGCAGTTAAAATTGGCATCATTTTAACCACTTTTCAAAGGAAATTTGTTCTACCTTCCACTGATTCTCTGGAGAAAGAGATACACATGGAAACAGTGTCAAGCTACTCATCTCTCAGCAGTTCAGGCACAGGAAGCCCCTTCATCCCTGACCTCTAATAATATGAACACGTCAGGAGAGCAAACCTCCAGGGACTTGGGACTATTAGAATAAAGAATACTGGAGTTTGCCATTTCTCCATAACAATAAAAGACACAGTATGTGAGAAACCTGAATCGGCTTTTAACATAAGATGTTAGTAAAACATGTAAGTTTCACTTCTAAAATGCAGAACATGACAGCAGAAGAGTCAGTCCTATCTCTTATCTGTCAAATAAACAAGGTATTCATTAAGGGAATGAAGGACGGGGCTAGCTTCTGCACCCTGTGCCTCCACAGCTGTCCATTCTTCACGATTTAAGATTAACATTAAAGGAAAAAAAACACTAAAAACCAACACCGAAAACCAAGAAATCATTGTCAGGTTGTTCGTCATTCCCAAGCGCTCACATGGAAAGCACTAGGAAAGACGTAGCCTTTTCCTTTCTGCCACCTAATGACACAAACATGGCACTACAGCCACATCTGCAACACGAGCTGGGGCATGGAGCTATTCCACAGGGGAACGTGCATCCACTGCTGCTCACCTCAGGGCTCGGACACCTCCTGGCTCTGCCACGCCACGCAGCTTTCTCTGAAAAAGAAGTGGAAAATATATACAGCATTTATTTGATATATTCAGACAGGCTTCAACGCCTGGTTATACGGTTACTGTTTCACTGACGACAGAAATGTGAAAGGCCCAGTAAGAGGGACACTAACGAAACAAACACATAGCACAGGCAAATTTTTACTTTCAGGCAGGAAAAGGGTCGGGGCTGCCAGCGTGCGACACCCAGAACATACTCCCAGTGATGCCACCAGCTTGCCACGTGGCTTTAGACAGATCACTTCGACTCAATTCTTCTGTAATACAAGTCTACGTACCGACAGGATCCTACCGTTTTCAAGGCTAAATAATCAGAAAGCCAGGCACAGGCTTCCTACAGGTCAAACTGAACACCTTTCTGTTCTATGGCATACAGATCCTCCATTTAAGGCAATGAAAAAAAAAATAGGGAAGGCTTGGTCTCTCAGGAGTCTCCTATTAGCCAGCCTATTTATAAATAATGTCAGGCTATCAATCACTCGAGTGCTCACGGGTTTCAGAACAAACGAGCGTAGAACACAGCCTGTCTCTCTCTGCCACCTAATGACACAAAGGTGCCACAGCAGCCACCTTTGCAACGCCTGTGGCAGGTTGGAAAAAAAAAACCCACAAAGACGGAGAAAGCTGGTAGTTACACCTAGTTGTAAGAACAAGATTATATCACCTAATTGGGAAACAGTATTAAAGGTATCTGGTGCAAGTGTAGATACTAAACCTAACACACTACGTAGTTAACAAGACGGCTGAAACTCGCCTGGACAGCCTCTGCGTTAAGCACCACTTACCTGTGATTTTTCAAGCCACGCAATCTTTTTCACTTCACCCTTTGTCTTCTAGCAGGCTGGAAGAAGGCAAATAAAAAGAAAAGGAGAAGATTTCAGTTAATAACAATCGTTTGCCTGACTGCCCCACAACCTTCTTCGTGAACTGCACCATTTAACAGAAAACAAGACTAAACGTGATGATTTTTTTTTTTAGAAAAATATCGTTTGCTGAATA